>JAMKQA010051920.1:0-13071 GCA_024699735.1 Posidonia australis
GGCAATAGGCATCCCAATGCTGAGGGCACCAATAAGATCCAACAAATCATTTAGCATGCATACATCTCTTCTTGTAAACATCATCCTAAGAAACGTCGTAGAGTGTTACTTGGCTCTCTTGTCTTGAATATGACAACGACTTTCAATTCAAGAGAATCAAGAGGACATCGCCTAAACCAGGGGCATGTAAGCTGCTTTCATTGGTTTAGGGCCATTTATGTCAAACCAGGGGCATGTTAGATGCCTTATAGTTAGAAACACTGAGCCAATACTCGACCAGGGGCATGTAAGCTACTCTGATTGGTTAAGAGTCATCCATGTTGACCAGGGGCATGTCAGTTGTCCTATGGTTACATGCTTTGAGCCAACACTCGACCAAAGGCATGTCAGCTGCTCTACAATCGAGGATCCCCAGTGGTTGGCCAGGAGGCATAGTCATCTAATAGTTCCAATTCCCCCAGATTTGCTGGTCATATCTCATTACTTGGGTACCTAGTTAAAACTAGTTGGTAACCAAGTCCTTCCCTCAAGATTGTGCACATGATTTAGTCCGTTCAACAATTCCTTGTTCGGTTAGCTGCAATCTTCAATTCTGGGCCAATTTTTCTAATTCTCTCAGTACCATTTCAGCTTTTATCTGTCTACTTTGATCTTGCCAAGTGCTATTGAACAAGGCAAAGTGGAAATCTGTGTCTAAAGAATAATGTTTTGAACATGTTCTACAGGAGATCGTTTACTACTTCTGAGGAGCCTCGAGCCAAGAAAGCTGAGGTGCCTTACAAATCATGGGTTACCCCACAATGGTTGTGCCCACACAGTGCTCAGACGTTCTCCAGGCTTGGATCAAATAGTTAACTGAAAGTGATCGTGACAAGTTGCGGATTTGGGGAATCTCTACAAAGCTTCTGGATATTGCAAAGGTGGAGGTTTCTCGTTATTTTCTGTGTGCAGCTGCCCAATTCTGGAAGCCGGATCATCATGTATTCTGCTTTGGGAGGATTGAACTGACCCCAACCCTGGAGGAGGTCCACAAAATTTACTGTCTACAGAGGTTCCTGGGACCCACCGTGTTCATGCAGCGTGACGGGTATTCCTCAGTCTTGTGCGAGCTAACTGGCCTATCAATTGGTGAATGTGGTCGTCAGCTCATTTGTTCAGACGAACTCTCTCCCATGCTGAAACTAGCTTACTTTGACAAAGTGGCCGGAATGCGCACCTCCTTAGGCGATGATCTATGGTTGAAAGGCTTTGTTGTCTGCTTCCTGGGAGAGCTGATTTTCAGCCATGGTCGGATGGTTGTGAATATTGAAGTCGCTGAGATTGCTCTGGCAGTTGTCACCCGACAAATAGATCTGGCTCCGATCATCCTGGCAGAAACTTATCGGGCACTAGACCAGTCACTGCGGCGCTGCCAGCATTTTTATGGCTGTGGAGCCTTTGTACAAGTATGGATGGCTACACATCTGGGTGTAGCAGTCTTATGCCCACAGCGATCAACGTTTGAATCCTATTGTCAAAGTGGCCATGCGCGCACACTCACCTCCGTTCAGAAGGAGTACGAGTGATTACAAAGCTTGGCAGAGCAGAAGATCATCTGGTGCATTATTCCTTTGGCTTCTTACAACTTTGAGGCATTTTTTAACACAACTGACATGCGGCTTATCGTCCTGCCGGCGTTTACTGGTGGAGTGGAATATCACCCAATCCGTGTTATGCGGTAATTCGGTTACCAACAGGATTCTCTTGCTCATAGACAAATGCTAGCACGATTCGGAGAATACCCCCTGAGCTCCTACACTGTGAATAGGGAGCTATCTCACCTGCTTAGTGGCTCCATTCGATCAAAAGATCTCACAGCCGTAGAAGGGAAGGGTTGCACAGCAGATTATGAAACCAAAGTCGAAGAGACCTGGCCAATCTGCAGTGTCGTCCCGAGCCGGATGCTCTTCGCCAAAACCTCGGGCTCCAAGAGGATCAGAGATGATGTAGATTCTTAACATTCATGTCATGTTACTGGTTCTTTGCAAGTTGAAGTACATGTAAACACTCCTTTGACTCTGATAATGAAATTCATCAGAACATTTCTTGCCAGCTTGTTTGGTTGCTTGTGTTTGACGCAGGGTAGATGTTTGCGACAGCATGCCCTCGACGGTCCAAGATTCTACCATCTCTTGTCCGCAAGTTTGGCACTACCAATCTGTTCTTTGGCCGGTAAGTCCGAAACTTACCATTCTCCCTTTTGGTCGGTAAGAACGAATCTTACCATTCTTCCTTTGGTCGGTAAGTCCGAAACTTACCATTCTCCCTTTGGCCGGTAAGTCTGAAACTTACCATTCTCCCTTTTGGCCGATAAGTCCGAATCTTACCATTCTCCCTTTGGCCCGTAAGTCCAATCTTACCATTCTCCCTTTGGCTGGTAAGTCCGAATCTTACCATTCTCCCTTTGGCCAGTAAGTTCGAATCTTACCATTCTCCCTTTGGCCGGTAAGTCCGAATCTTACCATTCTCCCTTTGGCCGGTAAGTCCGAATCTTACCATTCTCCCTTTGGTCGGTAAGTTTGAATCTTACCATTTTTCCTTTAGCCGGTAAGTCCGAATCTTACCATTCTCCCCTTTGGCCGGTAAGTCTGAATCTTACCATTCTCCCTTTTGGTCGGTAAGTCCGAATCTTACCATTCTTCCTTTGGTCGGTAAGTCCGAATCTTACCATTCTCCCTTTGGTCGGTAAGTCCGAATCTTACCATTTTCCCTTCTTGGTTGGTAGGTCCGAAACCTACCATGCCCCATTCGATCCTTACTTAAAGAGTTTGGTATCAATGGTCCCCTCTTTTGCTTTGAGTTCCACTCCGAATGGATGGAATCAAAGTAAGCTGTATTCCTCCTTCCTTTGGGCTGGTATCCCGAACTACCCGGGCAATCCCTGTGATGCCTGGTGGATTCCCCACTCTCTTTGTTCCTTCCCTCCTGTGGGCTGGTAGCCTGAACTATCCGGATGACTTCCGTGACCAGTCACTTCTCGGTCGGCAAGCACCGTGAGTCTTGTCCGACGCTTTTCTTGACAAGTGTGATAATCAGTCATGTCTTTTAGGAGCTAATTGGTCTTCAACTTGTCAGTTTTTGGTCTTTTGTTTTGTTTCTCTGTTTGGCTTTGGCTTTGGCAACGGGACCTCCGGTGCATTCACTGACTGGTGGTTGGTTGCTGTTAACTGACTCTTGCTTATGGCTTCAAGAGGGGTGTCTTTGTCAACCCTAAGCATCGGTCTCTGTTCTACTCGTCCTCCGACCTCGCTTAGGGAGGGGTATCTGTAGACACCCCAATTTCCTAATTTCGCAGGATGGAGATGTGGTGGCTGAGCTCTAACCCTAATTGAATCCATTGAGCCCACTTTAGCCCACAAGACCTATTTAGGCCCATTCAACTCATTGTAGGCCCATTTAGTTCATTTGGGCCCATTAAAGGCCACATAGGCCCATGGAGGCCCATAAGGCCCACATAGGCCAATTAAGCCCAATCAAGCCCATCTTGGCCCCAAAGCCTGTGAAGGCCCACCATAAACATTTTTTTTTCTTTTTTCCTCTTTTTCCAACCTAACACTTTAGCTTCCCTATCCATATTCATCATTTACTAATATTCTTTTTTCTACCAAAAATACATATAAATTTCACACCCATTTTCTCCTCCCCACTGAATCCACTTATTCTCTACTGATCTCCCACGAATTAGCCTGAACCCACCTCCTTACTGAGCTCATCAGCTAGCTCGAGCTTCACCACTAATCCAGTAAATCTCCAAGCATCTCCATCCACTGGATCAGCCGTCGGCGAAGCCTGGATCGCCGTTCATCCCTGTCGGCGACCAAGGGGACAGTGGGGAGTCAACCGTTCAGTTCTTGTTAGTTTGTTAGGTTGTTATGACTTCAGTTAGGAGGTTGGAAGTTTGTTAAGTGATTCTGTTAGGGCAGTGAGTGGCTGGAAGTTTGGGTCATCGGGTTTCTGCTCGCCTATAATAGGAGGGGTAGAGGCATGATTTAGAATTTTTTTTTTGTGGTGTTTGCTTGTGGTTTTACTTCTGGTTTTGCTGAGTCCTAGTTTAGGAAATCATGCTTTGGTCTAAAGGAGACCGTGGTGTTGTGCTTGTGTGGCATTGTGTTTTGGAGCAGTGGCTCCATGGCTTTTGTGTTGTCACTCTGGTCTAGACGGGATCATGTTGTAAGGAGCAGAGGCTTTGTGGTTTGAGTTTTATGGTTGCTGTAGGTGTATTATTTGCAATTGTGAACATGTAGGCACCGTTGGTTGTCTAGTCCGTGTAGAGAGTGCATGGAATTAGCCTGTGTGGTTTTTGGGCTTGACTTGACAAGAGTGGCCATGTCAAGTGTGCATAAAAGATTTTGAAAGAGCATGCATGTGGTTTTGAAAAGAAAAAAAAAGAAAGGCTTTAAAGACATGGTTTTTCAAGGTTTTGCTGCCTATTGGGTCATCGAGAATTGCCCTATTGTGGTGTTGTGGCAACTAGGTGAGTTGCCTGTACTTGGTTGCTCTCGACAATGGTTGTCGAGCTATTTAGGTGGAGTGTGTGTTGGGTGACCGTCTTGAGTGGTCACTTATGTGCGTTTGTTTTAGTGTGTTTCATAGGTACATGATAGAAGTTGGTGTTTTGCTAGTGCATAGGATGGAATCACACTACCACACATCAGAGATTTTGGTGAGTGTTTAGTTATTAGTTTCATGTTCTGTTAAATATGCTTAGCTGTTTATGCTTAGATTTAATCTAGAATTTGTGTAGCTATAACTAGAATAAAAAGATAAAAGAATATGAAAAATGTGGTTAGGATGAGTGATAGTGATTTGGGGGTCGTTACAAACCATGATTGATGCTCAGGGTTGACTAGAAATCCCACCTGAGTCTGTAGGAGGGTGGTTTTTTGCTATTTAGCTTTCAATCATTCATTCGTAAGATGCACCAAAATCACGACTCATCACCAAAGTAGATGCTAATACAGAGGCTAATGCTAATGCTAACTGGATCTCGTTCGTCCAGTATGAGGATTTGAGACAAATGGAACTTCGTTTGTGTTGTGAGAAGTTGCGCGATAGAGGCAAACTAGAACTCATCTGTCTGGTATGAAGATTCCAGGCAAGCAGGGCTTCATCTGTGCGGAGCAAAGTCACATGGGAGAGGCAAATTGGATTTCATCCATCTGGTATGAAAATCCAAGGCAAATGGGACTTCGTTCGTGTGAAGTGAAGTTGCGAGAAAGGCAAATTGGATCTTGTCCGTTTGGTATGAAAATCCAAGGCAAATGGGACTTTGTTCATACAGAGTGAAGTCGCAAGAAAGGCAAATTGGTCCTCGTTCGTCCAGTATGAGGATCCAAGACAAATAGGGTTTTGTCTGTGCGAAGTGAAGTTGCGTGAGGGAGGCAAACTGGATCTCGTCCATCTGGTACAAGGATCAAGGCAAGTGGGACTTTGTTCATGTGGAGCGAAGATTCACAACAGAGGCCAACTGGATCTTGTCATTCGGTACGAAGATCAAAGGCAAGCGACACTTCATTTGTGTAGAGCAAAGTCATGCTAGAGCGACAAACTGAATCTTGTCCATCCAACATAAAGATCCAAGGCAAGCAGGACTTTGTCCATGCAGAGCGAAATCACACAAGAGAGGAAACTGGATCTCGTCCGTCTAGTACGAGGATCCAAGGCAAGTGGGACTTCATCCGTGTAGAGAAAAATCGCACGAGACAGATGAACTAGATCTTGTTTGTCTAGTATGAAGATCTAGCACAAGCAAGGCTTCGTCTTTGCGAAGCGAACTCACATGAGAGAGTAAAACTAGATCTTGTTCGTCAGTACAAAGATCTAGGGACAAGTGGGACTTCGTCCATGTGAAGTGAAGTCGCACGAGAGAGGCAAATTGAATCTTGTTCGTCTGGTGCAAAGATCCAAGGCAAGCGAAGCTTCGTTTATGTAGAGCGAAGTCGCACAAGAGAGGCAAACTGGATCTTGTCCATTTGGTACGAGGATCCAAGGCAAGCGAGACTTCGTCCATGTAGAGCGGAGTTGCTTGGGAGAGGCAAACTGGGTCTCGTCTATTTGATACGAGGATCCATGGCAAGCATGATTTCATCCATGTGGAGCAGAGTTACATGGGAGAGGCAAACTAGATCTTGTTCGTCGGGTACAAGGATCCAAGACAAGTAGAGCTTCGTTTGTGCAAAGCAAAGTCGCATGGGAAAGGCAAACTAGATCTCGTCTGTCCACTACGAGGATCCAGGACAAGCGAGACTTCGTCTTTGCAGAGTGAAGTCACACAGGAGAGGAGCAAAATCGGAAACATATTGAATTTCTTACCTAATTGGAAATGGGGGTACTTTGGATCATTGCTTTACTTTTGATATCAGATGCAGGTTGATGTGTTATGGTATTCCACGATTTTTCTATATGTTGGGCCTAGACTGCTGTTTACCATGGTTCTACATCTAGCTGGGGCTCTACTACCATCATGCTATGTGCTCAGAACCATGATCTTGCAGGGGTGCATGTTCTACCATGGCTTTTTGGAGGAGCATTTGATAATTCCACCGGTTGTACGTCGTGTGTAGCAAACATATTGCTTTAAGGGGCAATCTGTGGCTTCTTTGACATCATGCGAGGGCAATCTGCCCTTCTACCAAGCGGGAAGAGTTATGAAGTAGGCTATAGTTAGGAACAACGCACTGCGATCCTGCTAGATGCCTCCGCAGAGTTGCAACTGCTCTAACTGTGCTAGGTGCGTTTGCTATTATACCAGGTTGTGCATTCCCTGTAACTACCTGGGCAGTGGGGCATGGTACTTTGCCATCAAGTTGAGGGATGTCTTGAATGTGATATTAGGCTAAGGGGCACTCTATGAGTGTGTTTGTAGTTGCATGGAGCATTGAAGGGGCATTTCGCCATTTTGCTGAACGATGGGGGTAGTAATGCAATTCTTCCTTCGCACTATGACTTTTGTCAATTGTCTTAGGTTTTTGCAACCTAACTAGGTGTGGAAAGAAATCCCTATAACTTTGAGGTGTATAACTAAAGCTCTGTCAAAGGTTGGGGTAGGTTTGACATATTGCAAAAGTTAGCGGCATACGTGCCGTTTTTCCCGAGTCAAGGTCGTTTCGAGTGAGTTCTCAACAATATTGTCAAGCATAGGGAGCTTATGACAGCTTTGCTAGACAAAGGGGTGTTGATGCATTTTTGCACAAGTTAGGGGGCTATATTGCAATTTTGTTAGATATTTTGCAATGGGTTCAAGGCATGGTCGACGATGGGGTCATGGTCATGAGTAGTAACTGGAAGGTTCGAGTAACGACCCAGCCCCAGGCACACGATTAAGATCACAGTATCATAAGAAAAATTACACTAATTACAACAATATTTAAATAACTGTAACTAAGGCTCACCTCCAGGAAATGACGCGTGGCTAGAAACTCTTACTTTGGCACCGAAACTCGACTGCACCTGACTTGCACCTGAAACCAACCAAAGCACGTGTGAGTGACATCTAAGTCACCCAGTATGTGCCCCAAACACACACAACAAAACTTGGAAAATCTATCAAAAATACATCTTTTAATTTATAAAAGTTGGTTTTCTTTTGAAAATCCATTCTAAAACATCATTCTCTTTTCGCTTCGAAATCAAATGGGAATCTATACCCAAGACTATACTCTTTCTTTTTATACTTTTTCAAAACCTTTCTCGTATTCTGAAAATTCACATACTCGACCAGGTCCATCCTAAAACACAGTGCCTCTTAGGGCTCAAAACCAAAACAACAACATTGGCTAGTAACTGGTTAAAACACAATTCTTATTTGATTCTAGGATTTTAGGACCATTCATAAGTCCAATCCTAGCCAAACTACATTTCTTTCATTTTCATAAAGCCACAAGCTTTTCTTACTCATTTCCACGTTCTTTATTGATGTTACCTTGATCAAGGGTAACCAGGCACACAAATAGTAGGTGAGGATACCATTTCTCCTACCTTCCTGCACTATCGCGTTGAAGTTCCCCGTACAGGATACTACCCTGGCCAACTGGTCTCAATTTCTTTTCATATATGCACGAGGATACATCTTTATCTAACGTCCCATCGGTGACCTAAACAACTAGGTTCATTAAGTCATGCTCAGCCTACACCGTCTTAAGCTCGGTGACCACAATCATATCTGACAATTGATATCTTATCAATTTGTCGACACCAACCCTCGTGATCCCACTATGGTAACCATAGTCTTGTTTGACAATTAGTTTCTTTGGAGTGTTATTCTCCTACCATATTGTCGACACCAAGCCCCGTGATTCTACAACACATTATTAGTGTTTATTTCAAAACTTTTAAATTTTCCTTTCAAAATCATTTCTATTTCATTCTTTTCGTTGTAGGAATCTTTTCCATGCAACACATGACCCTTTTCTGGGCTTTCAACTACATCCATGAAAACAAACCATACTTTTAAAATCATAAAATTGGGGGTCATGCGCAAAAGTACTCAAAACCACATATTTAATCACTTTTATTACCTTTTTAGGGCTTCAAGCCCAAAATCATTCCTGATTTACTTATTTGGGTTCCATATTCTCCATGTCATTTACATTTGGGAAAACACCATTAACACATGCTCATTGTCCAATTAAAACCTTTTATTTCCGTTTTATATTCACATTTATGCATCAAGACTAGGGCAAAATCGGCAGACCGAACACCAGGCTCGGTATACCGAAAATCCCTGGTTCGGTATATCGAACATTTTCGATATATCGAAACTCCCTATTTTGGTCGTCCGAGTGATTTCGGTCTACCAAAACCAGGTATCCTGACCTAATCTGACAGGAATTCGGTATGCCGAACCCAGTTTGGCATGCCAAATTGCATGCGACCAGGGCACCTCCCTTGTTTCAGCCTACACATTTCGCTGGAAATGGGAGCCTCCGGCGGACCCCCCAAACATGCATCAAAAATCATGGATAAATCACGGGGTGTAGACCCTTGAGTCTACTTC
Organism: Posidonia australis; assembly: GCA_024699735.1. Taxonomy (NCBI): domain Eukaryota; kingdom Viridiplantae; phylum Streptophyta; class Magnoliopsida; order Alismatales; family Posidoniaceae; genus Posidonia; species Posidonia australis. The sequence goes on from JAMKQA010051920.1 coordinate 9,035, forward strand.
AAAACCCCTCAAACCATTCATGAGTCCATTCATCATGCAATCCATACAAAAATCACAAAGGGGTAAAGCTCGTTTTGTGTTACTATGGCTTACATCCCTAACTCTCGTATAAACCTACAAATTTTCATTCTAACCGCATGATATCTATATATTCATGTTATTCATCACATACACATCTATTCTACTATTTTTCTACGATTTTACATGCATTTATTTTCATTTTTCATGCATTTAACATGTTAAACGAAAACCATAGAAATGAGGGAGAAAGGGGGCCACGTACCTCTGGTGGCACTCTGACGACCTCCCTGCACTCCGATGAGCCTCTCTTGCCTTGGCAAAGCTCCTCCCCACTGGCGGACTACGCAGACAACCTGCCTCCTCTGGCTCGCATACCTTTCTTCCTTTTCCTCTTGTCTCTTGCGTCTACCTTCCCTCCTCTTCCGCTCGCCTCCGCCCCTCTTTATCTCCTCCTCCTCCCGCATCGAGCCTGTCGCCCATCGCGTCGGAAGAGACGGGGAGACACGGACGACTGTCGCGAGGTGGCACGGGTTAGGAAAGAAGAAGAAGAAGATGGGGATGGGGAGAGCTCGTGAGAGAGGGAGAGAAAAGAAGGAAAGAAAAAGGAGAAAAGACAGGCACTCAAACCGAGGCAACTGTGCATCCTCAAACCAAACTCCACATTGGTCCCATAACACAAGTAGGTGCACTGAAAGCCAACCAAACCCTCACACTCACAAGAAACAACATATTATCCATTAATAAATCATTTATACAATATTACAATTATTTACATGGTTTACAATTACAAATGGATAATCAGGCCCAGGTGTCACATCCTATCCCCTTTAAAAGAATTTCGTCTTTGAAATTCAGCTCTAGTAAAACAAGTAGGGGTATTGTCTCTAGATGTGCACCTCGCGCTCCCAGGTAGCCTCCATGGTGTTGCCACTGTACTAACACCAATGGAATTACTTTATTCTTGAGGACTTACTCTTTTATGTCCAGTATCTGAACTGCATTTTTCGTCATAGACAGGTCCTCCCGCAGCTCCTCTGGCTGCACCAGTATCACCTGGGATGCATCGGCCAAACACTTCCTCAACATGGATACATGAAAGGTGTTGTATACACTAGGCAACTCTAGAGGCAGATCTAGTCTGTAAGTCACCTCACCAACCCTCTTAGCAATATGGTACAGTCTGATGTTTCTTGGGCACAACTTGCCTCTCTTTCCGAATCGCATCACACTCTTAGTTGATGAAACCTTTAGGAAAATGAAGTCTCCTACCTCGAATTCCAGAGGTCTCTGCCTCTTATCTACATAGCTCTTCTGCTGGCTTTGGGCAAACAACAGTCTCTTCTAGATCAAGTCTACCTTGCCCTCGTACTACTGTATGATCTTGAGCCCAACTAGCTGTCTCTCACCCACCTCACTTCAGCAAGTGGGTGTCCTGCAGGGTCTACCATACAGTGCCTCATAAGGTGCCATACCAATATTGGCGTGTTAATTGTTGTTTTATGCAAACTCAATTAGAGGTAAGTGATCCTCCCAGCTACCACCAAAGTCCAAGGCGTAGGCCCTCAGCATGTCCTCTTGTGTCTGGATGGTCCTCTCTGTCTAGCTATCCGTCTGGGGGTGAAAGGCAGTACTAAAGTTTAACACTGTGCCAAAAGCCTCCTGTAGAGCTCCCTAGAACCTCGATGTAAATCTTGTGTCTTTGTCAGACATAATAAACACCGGGACACCATGTAATCTCACAATCTTAGCCACATACAACTCTGCCAGCTTTACCAAAGGAAGATTCACCCTTATTGGCAAGAAATGTGCTGATTTTGTAAGGTGATCCACTATCACCCAAACTGTATCATTCTTTCTTCGGGTTTGTGGCAAACCCGTCACAAAATCCATTGACACATTCTCCCATTTCCACACTAGAACGTCCAGAGGCTGTAAGGTCCCTCCAAGCTTTTGATGCTCTATTTTCACCATTTGGCAGGTTGCACACTTTGCCACATACTTAGCAATCTCCCTCTTCATCCTAGGCCACCAGAAATTCCTCTTCAGGTCTTTATACATCTTGGTACTTCTTGGATGAATAGTGTATCTAGAGCGGTGAGCTTCATCCAGGAGACTGTTCTTTATTTCCTCTATTTGGGGTACATATAATCTCAGATTGTACCTCATCCCACCATCTACCCTGACTGAAAAGTGAGGGACATTACCAGCTTCTAGCTTCCTCCAAATGTTTGACACAAAAGAATCATATTGCTGAGCTGTGACAATCGCTTTGATCATCCTAAGGCGAACAGACAAATTGGCCAATACCACTCTGGCATCTCCCTGAGACTGTCTCTGAGGCCTGCACTCCACTAGTCCCTCTAACAATTTCCATTCACGAATCATCAGGTTAGCCATGACATGAGTGTGCCTACTCAGAGCATTTGCAGCCACATTTGCTTTCCCTAGGTGGTACGACAAATTAAAATCATAATCCTTGATATACTCCACCCAACACCTCTGTCTTAGGTTCAAATCCTTCTGAGTAAAGATGTACTTCAGATTCTTATGATCTATGTACACCTCAAACTGTTCGCCATACAAATAATGCCTCCAAATCTCAAGGCGAACACAACAGCTACCATTTCCAAATCATGGGTGGGATAGTTCTTCTCGTGAGCTTTCAATTGGCGCGAGGCATACACCACCACCCTACCATGCTGCATCAGCACACACCCCAAAGCATTCTCACAAGCGTCACTGTAGATCGTGAAACTGCCACTCTCAGAGGGCCACGTCAAAACTGGGGCTGACACCAAATGAGCCTTCAACTCGTTGAAGCTCTCCTAGCACTGCCAATCCTAGGCAAAGTGCACTTCCTTCCTGGTCAGCTTGGTCACTGGTGGAGCAATCTTGGAGAAATCTTGAAGAAATCTCCTATATTATCCTGCTAGGCTGAGAAAACTTCTGATCTTAGTTACTGTCTTTGGTCTGGTCCAACTGCTCACAGCCTCCACTTTGGGTGGATCTACCTTAATACCTTCTCTTGAAATGATGTGACCAAAAAAGGTCACCTCCTCCAGCCAAAACTCACACTTGGAGAATTTAGCATAAAGCTGATGTTGCCTCAATGTCTCCAGTACGATCCTCAAATGTCTCCACTGGGTCTGAACATCTGGAGAATACACAAGAATGTCATCCACGAAGATGACCACAAACTGATCCAAATAGGGCTTGAACACCCTATTCATCAGGTCCATAAATGCAGTTGGAGCATTCATTAACCCAAATAGCATAACCAAAAACTCAAAATGTCCCGTCCCTTCCTTGGCATAGGTGGCTGGCGAGAATCCAGGGTATGGCAAGCGAGGCAGTGGAGATAAGAGAAGGAGGTGGTGGTGAGCATTGGGGGATCAAGCTGCGAGTGAGAGGGAGAAGACCAGAGGTGAGCCGAGAGTCGCAAGAAAGCCTTGTGCTAGGGGAGGTCGTGCGAGCAGAGGAGGCCTGTGTCGAGCCTTGCCGGAGCACGTTGGGCATGCGGAGCTCATCTGAGAAGGTACGCATTTCCCCTTCTTCCCCCTTTCCTCGGTTAAGACATGTTGAGCTTTAGAGTTAAATCATGTATAATGATGTAGAAATCATGCAAAAATAAGGAGAATGTTGGGAATGAGATGAATAATGTGTTTATGAAGATATCATGCTAATTCGTGGTTGTTTCGTGGGATTTTCATGGGTGTTTTTGATGCATGCTACAGTGATTCCGTATGAGCTTTATGTCCTTATGAATTTCTATGGAATAGAATGCTTAATGGTTTTATGTTTGGATTGAGGGGTTTTGAAGTAGACTTGGAGGTTTACACCCCATGTTTTACTTGTAATTTTTGAGGTGGATTTGATGGTGTTGTAAATATGTCTTGAATTATGTCTTTGTTTCAGGGTTAGTTTGGTCATTAGACCATTTAGGTGCCCTAGTATTTAAGAAGGCTAAGGCACAGAATATGTAACCTCTTTTGGCATTATGTAGCCCTATTTTGTCT
>JAMKQA010051921.1:0-13585 GCA_024699735.1 Posidonia australis
TGCCTTGGAATGGCTGCTCTAGGGGCCTTTTTATAGTGGTCTCTAGGGAGGTTACAAAGGGGTCTTGCAAACGAAAAGCCTCGAATATTCGTTGGCACATTCGTTTGCAAGAATAACAGCCCGGAAGGTGGAAGGTCAGCAGCCAGAAATGGGCGCCTGCTTGGTGCGCCACCTTGGTGCGCCAACTTGGTGCGCCAGCTTGCGCCCACCCAGCTCACAAATGTCTGATTGGGGCTCTGGCTGATGGGTTTGGGGCTCGGTTCAAGGGCTGATCACATCCAAAGCAACATAAGGACACTCATTCCTGGGTCACCTCAAAATCGGGGTGTCTACACCTTACACAGGGATGTTCACCATGGTAGTGTAGGGGATTGAGGTAGGTGCCTTCTTCTCTGATTGTAGCCACGTCACCCCTGATCATGGTGACCAGAAATGAGATTTGCAGATTTCAGATTTAGGTTTTGGTTAGAAGCTAGAATTGAGCTTGATTTTGGTTTATGAGTTTTAGTCAAATTCTAGCCAAGATAAGAATAATGTTTTAGGACTAGTTCCAACTAGGTTTTGTGTTTTTACAAGATTTAAGATTTGATATTTAGGCTGGGACCTAGTCTCAGAATAGTTTTCCAGAGATATGTAGAATAGAGCATAGTTTTCTGGAAATAAAAAGTAAGTTTTAAAAATACATGATTTTCGATATTTCTTTGGAAGAAGCTTTCTCAGAATTTAGCCAAAATTTGATTATGACCCAGATTTAAGTTTATAGAAAAGTTTTCAAAGAAGATAATAGAATTTGAATTGAAAACAAAGAATTGGATTCTTAGTCATTTTTCTACTTTTGTTTTCTTTCGAGCGCGTACTAGGTGACTTAGATGTCACTTATGCGTTTCATTGGTTAATTCTTTTCAGGTGCTGTGTTGGAGTGTAGTTAGTTTCTGGTGCTCAAGTTTTGGGAGCCATTAGCTACACACATGTCTGGGTAGTAGTTAGTATTGAATTTATTTTAAATACTGTTATTGCTAATTTAGCAGACTCTGACTTAGATTTACTTTGTTGTGGCACCTTGTGACTGTGAGACGTTACAAAAGTGGTATAAGAGCCTAGATTGTGCGTGTTTGTTTGTGATCACAGTCATGGCACTGAGAGGACTAGGCGTAGAGCAGGAGGGAGGCACTTGGAGGGATATGAGGCAGGAGCTTGGCGAAATGATGTGAGGACTTGTTCAGACCCTCCAAGGTGGCCACAGAGACGAGGCCAAGGGTGATCCATGGATCATGCAGTTTTGCCAACTGAGCGCACTTACCCTAGACAGCCATGGGAAACTGGAAGACCGTGATGCCTGGCTCTTAGAGGTGGAAAAAATCCTTGAGGGCATAGAATGCCCAACAAAGAAGTAGGTTCGGCTAGCCACATTACAACTTAAAGGCAAAGCCAACCAATGGTGGAGGGCTACTTGCCGCACTAAGTTCCCCAACCAGGACTTGTTGATGATTACCTGGGAAGAATTCCGGGAGGTATTTTATGAGAGATTCTTCCCCGAGTACGAGTGGGACAAGTTAGACAAAGACTTCTAGAATCTGAGGCAGAGAAATATAACAGTGGCAAAATATGAAGCCAAGTTCCACCGTCTAGAACAGTTTCCTCAGGCCATAATCACAGAGAAGCAGCGAATAAAGAGATTCGTGGAAGGACTTCACCCAGCACTCATGTCAAGGGTTCTTGGATTTCGGTGTCAAACACTAACTGGCGCAATAGAGTTAGCAGCTCATTATGAAGATGAGCATTGATTGTTCCAAGAGGAGTACCCTAGGGATAAGGGGAAGAGATTCTCTCAACGACCATCCACTTCAGGCACATCGAGTTCTGGGAGTATAGGGAGCTCAGGAAAAAAAAGAAAGGAGCGCTCTGAGACTGGAGAAAGGTGTAGTGTTGGCGGGAGAAGTGGTGTTGGATCTAGCCAAACTAATTCCGTTAGTGGTGCAGGAAGAGGACCCTGCCACGTTTGTAAGAGAATGGGATACCTTGCAATGTAGTGCAAGTATCGCCAATAGGGGATTAGTGACGTGGTCTGCTACAACTATGGAAAGAGTGGACACTTTCAAAAGAACTGTCCCAAGCATCAGAAGACTGCTGTAAAGGTGCCTTATAAGCTGACCAAGGGGAGAGTCTTCTCCATCACTACTCCAGATGCTAGTTCCTCAAGGGATGTAATAGACGGTAAACAACAGTAGAGTTTGTTATTAGTATGAGTATGTGTATGAGTATTGTACTATGAACTCTCATGTACTTGGCAATTTTATCTATAACAATTACTGTTATATTGTGCGTATGTGAATTAGGATCTTCTGTTATGGTTGATCGTATGGCCTGAGTCCTGTTCGACTCAAGAAGCTCCTTTTCTTTTATTTCTGAGTCATTCACAGTTGAGATTGGAGACAGACCAGCTAGGCTAGCCTTCCAACTTGATGTGGCGACTCCATTAGGAGAACATAGCTTAGCATGGAAGTATTTAAGATCAGTCAACATCCAATTGAGAGACAAGGATTTTCAGGCCAGCCTTATTCTGATGGATGTGCAGGTGTATGTTGTCATTCTATGGATGGACTGGCTAGCGCAACATTCAGCTATAATAGATTGTGCCAAGAAGAGAATATTAGCAGAATGCCTAGGCCAAGGGTGGTGTATGATACAAGGGGTGATGTGAGGAGAAGCTAAGAAGGTAATCGCAGCTATTAAAGCCTACCACCATCTAGCTAAGGGATGTGTGGGATACTTGGCCTACGTGACAGTGTCTGCCTCACTAGAGTATGGGGTACAAGATATTCCAGTGGTGTGAGAGTACCAGGATGTGTTTCCAGAGGAATTACTAGGGATGCTGCCACATAAAGAAGTGGAGTTCACGATAGATTTGATGCCAGGGTCAGGTCTAATTTCAAAGGCCCCATACAGAAGGGCACCTGCTGAGCTGATGGAACTCCATAGCCAGTTGCAAGAGCAAATGGATCGAGGATTCATCCATCCCAGCTTGTCGCCCTAGGGAGCACCAATATTATTCGTCAAGAAGAAGGATGGGTCACTCCGATTGTGCATCGACTATCAAATGTTGAACTAGATTACCATCAAGAATAAGTACTCACTACCCTAGATCGATGACTTATTTGATCAACTACAGGAAGCGTCGGTCTTCTCCAAGATTGATCTAAGATCCAGATACCATCAGCTAAGGATCTGAGAGACCGATGTGCACAAGACTGTCTTCAGGACCCAGTATGGCCACTATGAGTTTCTAGTTATGCCATTCGGACTGACAAACGCACCAGCAGCATTCATGGACTTGATGAATAGGGTGTTCATACCTTACTTGGACCAATTCATCGTAGTTTTTGTAGATGATGTATTGGTTTATTCTCTGGATGTAGAGACCCACAAGATTTACTTGAGGCAGCAGCAGTTATACGCTAAATTCTCCAAGTGCAAGTTTTGGCTAGAGGAGGTAACTTTTCTTGGGCATATTATCTCAAGAGAAGGCATCAAGGTGAACCCAACAAAAGTGGAAGCTATGAGCAGTTGGACTATTACTGGAGATAGTAATAGAGGTTAGAAGTTTTCTCAATCTAGCAGGCTATTACTGGAGATTTATCCAAAACTTTTCAAAGATTACAGCACCATTCAGCAGATTGACAAGAAAAGAGGTCCCATTCGTATGGAATCGGCAATGCAAGGAAAATTTTACTGAGTTAAAGAATCGTCTGGTCACAGCCCTTGTGCTGACTTTACCATCAAGAAGTGGAGGTTTCACGGTATACAGTGATGCCTATCGAACCAGGTTGGGGTGCATTTTGATGCAGCACGGAAGGTAGTAGCTTATGCCTCCCGACAGTTAAAGGATCATGAAAAGAACTACCCCACCCATGACCTAGAGTGAACAATTTGTAGTCTTCACTGACCACAATAGCCTGAAGTACATTTTCTGGTAGAAGAATTTAAACTTGAGACAGAGGAAATGGGTGGAGTAGATCACGGACTATGATTTTAACTTGTTGTACCACTTGGGTAAAGCGAACATGGTCGCAGATGCACTGAGCAAGCACACCCCTATCATGACTAGTTTGATGATCAAGGAATGGCACTTGATGCAAGAGCTAGTTGAGAGCAAGCCACGGAGACAGTCTTAGGGAACAGTGAGGACTCCATTGGCGAACCTATCTGTTCATCCAAAGATGGTAGAAACCAGTATCGCCGCCTAGCAGTTAGACCCCTTCGTTAAGGACACCTGGCAGAAGCTGGAGACGGGAACAATGCCTCATTTCTCAGTTGGCGTTGATGGTGGGATGAGGTACGATATCCGACTATATGTGCCTCAGGTAGAGGACATAAAGAAGAGTTTGCTAGACGAGGCTCACCGGTCCCGGTACATAGTCCACCTAGGAAGCACCATGATGTATAAAGACTAAGCCCTCGCTACATCGGGCCATATCAGATCATTAGAAGAGTTGGTGAGGTGGCATATAAGTTGGACCTACCCCTAGTGCTATAGCTAGTGTGCATAGTGTCTTCCACGTGTCGATGCTAAGGAAGTGTCTTGCAGATGTATCCCAAGTTATTCTAGTACAACTAGAAGAGCTTCAGCAGGACTTATCAGTGCTAGAGGATGCTGTACAGATATTAGACAAAAAAGAGCAAGTCCTCAGAAACAAAACTATTCCTCTAGTGTTGGCTCAGTGGCGATACAATGAAGCAGAGGAAGCAACTTGGGAACGTGAGTAAGACATTTGGGCATGATACCCCCACCTATTTGATTAGATGAGAATTTCGGGGACGAAATTCTTTTAAGGGGGTAGGATGTAATATCTGAGCCCAATATAGAAGGACCGTGTGTGGGACAAATGGTGGAGACGTGCATCTGACATGCGCGGATCTCCTAGGAAATTTCCAGAATAATGTAAGCTTGTACCCATACATTTGTATTAAAAGTGACTAATGGAATATGGGTTTCATTGCTTGATTGTGCTCTCTTTCTTTGGTGTTTATCCCTGGATTTTGTTTGACTACATATGTTAGTATCCTATACCGTATGTGTATACGTATGCTTCAACAATGACTGCACAGCAGTTTGCCGCCTTCTACTGTGCAGCCATACCCTGCCAACATTGCTTCCTCCCATGCCTTGCGAACGGCGCCACCCGAACCTCACCATGCCCTACCAATAGCTAGAAAACGATGACGAGATGACGAGAATAAAAGAGGGAGGAGAACGGTTGGCGTAAGGGGCATCCAAAGGAGAGAGAGAGAGGAGGATGACCCTAAGCAACTGAGTGGGAGTGGGAGAGAGGTGATTGCTAGAGGAGAGGAGATCGCCAGGATGCTTGCTCGCCGAAGGAAGGGGAGGTCGCTGAAACCCATCACAGTGTACGTGATCCCTTCCTCCTCCTCTGTTTCTATTAGTTTCCATACACAATTTTGGATGCAAATCAAGTTAAAAACTACAGAAATGAGTAGATTGGCATGAAATCTAGGGTTGGTAATGATCCAGTGAATTATTGGGAATTATGAAAGCTCTTTTTGTGATTTTTTTCGTATACGAAGCTATAATAACATTCAATGATGTTTTGAAATTCCCGATTTAATATCTTGAGAACCACACATCAGATTAAGATGAAACTTGTCCCAAAATGTAGTAGACTCAAAATCCTTGAAGATGAGTATTTATATGTATTTTTGTAGTGGCTGGAGATGAGTTTGCCCAGAGCTCCCAAGTGGGATGATTTTTCCGGCGACCTGATTTAGTTTTATTGTAAGTGCGTGGACCGTGTGTCAAATACACGGACCAGATGCGTGGACGGGATGCGTGGGTCTCACAGGCATATTTTCTAGTAAACATAAAACACTTGATGAAGATTGTAATTAGTGGAAAATATGGTTTAAACCCCTGAGCAATTATACTTAAATAAAAGTTGTTTTAGAAAGAAATGCAAAGGTTTTAAAAGAATGATTCTTCTTTAAAAGAGATTTAATCAAAATTATTTTTAAAAGAGAATATTGACTTTTCATAGAAGCATTCACTATGATAAGAAAAGTGATTTCAGAAGGAGTTTTAGAAAAAGACTTCAAAAAAGATGCATGTTTTATCAGAAAAGAATTTCTTACCAGAAGAATGTTTTAGAAAAGAAGATTTCAAAGTTTTGAGTTGGCCCTGGGTGAAAGAGAATAGGAGCCAAAAGAGCTAGTTGGCTGGGTAATGTACTCAGTTAGGCAAGTGGTGTTAGGTAGGCTAGGTGAGATAACTCGAGAGCTCATGTTGGGTCGGGCAAAGTCACTAATGCTTACAACACCATAGTAGATTTGAGGGATGTCTCGAGGAGACGTATCCCCATGCAATGAAAATTGAAAAACGGAAGGAAATAGTAAGGCTATTGGTCGGGATGGTGATATGCCTTGCATGGGGACATTCATCGTGGCAGTGTACGGCATCAAGGTTGGTGCCTTCTTCTCCAATTGTGGCCAGGTCACCTCTAATCAAGGTGAAACCAGAAAAGAGATTTGCAGATTTCAGATTTAGGTTTTGGTTTGAGGCTAGAATTAAGCTTGGTTTTGGTTTATGAGATTTAGCCAAATTCTAGCCAAGATCAAAATAATGTTTTAGGACTAGTTCCAGCCAGGTTTTGTGTTTTTACAAGATTTAAGATTTGAGATTTAGGCTAGGACCTAGTTTCAGAATAGTTTTCCAGAGATATGTAGAATAGAGCATAGTTATCTGGAAAAAAAAGTAAGTTTTGAAAATGCATGATTTCTGAGATTTCTTTGAAAGAAACTTTCTTAGAATTTAGCCAGAATTTGATTATAACCTAGATTTAAGTTTATAGAAAAGTTTTCAAAGAAGATAATAGAGTTTGAATTGAAAACAAAGAATTGGAGTCTTAGTCATTTTTCTACTTTTGTTTTCTTTGGGACACGTACAGGGTGACTTAGATGTCACTCATGCGTTTCATTGGTTAATTTTTTTCAGGTGCTGTGTTGGAGTGCAGTCAGTTTCCAGTGCTCAAGTTTTGGGAGTCGTTAGCTGCACACAGCTCTGGATAGTAGTTAGTATTGAATTTATTTTAAATACTGTTCTTGCAAATTTAGCAGACGCAAACTTAGATTTACTTTGTTGTGGTGCCCTATGACTGCAGGGCATTACACGCACACACAGGTTCCTAGTTGTTTAGATATTACTGTTTAGCTTTAATTTCCTATAATTTAATTTATTTTAAATTATTGAGAGAAATTGGGGACGTTACAATACAAGATATGTCCATCTAAAGGTTGTAAACAGTAAAGACTAGGTCAAAAATATTTTTCCTTTTTTGCTTCAAAATATCTTTGATTGCGTTTAAATTACTTTTTAGCTTTAATTCTTTTCTTTTTCTTCTTTTTTCTCAATTTTTCTCAAGTCCTCAGGTTTTTGGAAAATTTTCACAAAACACCTCGAGTAACATTATTTATATACAAAATAGATAAAATATGGAAATAAAATATATATGCATTATGAGCTAATCACTCCTCAATGCCTAAGCTTTCAATATGACAGCATCTTTTAATCGAACCACTCAACTGTGCAACCATGTCCCGAAATTGAGTTTGTTCACCGTCCCACCACTTGGCTGTGCGAAAATTTTCTAAAATTAGGTAGGTCCCACATTTTTGACTGTGTGACGACGTCCTGAAACCAAAAGGTGGTTTTCTTTTTTTACCCATTGTGGCAGTTTACTTGTGAGTGAGCTCTCTATTTCAGGAAATGCTCAATGGAGATATCATTTTTACCTCAGAGCCTACCTTGTTCCAAGATCAACTCTAAGGAGGAACATTATAGATATCCCATTTTTACATTTCCCAGAATTAGTAAAGATAAGAAGCCTTAAACCATCCCAGTTCACATGGCTAAGGATTTATAACATATTTTCCAGATTTTTCATGATTTCTTTAAAAATATTCTTGATTTTACTTGATTCAAGGTCGTTAGCTATGACAAAGCTAACACACTTGAACTAGTGGTAGGTTCAAACCCCTTGACCATTTTTTGGTGTAAGTTGGCAATTGTGGTAGAGTTGATGCTCCCACTTTACATAAATTGGTGGCATATTTGAGTATTTTGATCTTAAAGAAAATATTTTTTATTATTTTTTGAAATCTCTGAAGTTTTTCTTGGGCTTTTAACATATCTCTATGGGTTAAAATAAAATGCAGGGGCAAACTGTAAAAGACCAAGATATTTTTTTTGTGACAGGCGACGATGGATCTCGTCGTTAGTTCACAAGGCAACATGCCTTGTCGTCGTTGAAATAGGCGACTACTTAACACTTAGCGCCAATAATATAGGCGATGAGTATCCTGGATATCTCTCTCAACATAATTTGTCATCTTGGACTTTAATACGATATATGGGACATTTATAAAATATTATCATGATTTTTTGCATAATTATTATAATTTATATAATTTTCTAACACTTAAATATCTATGGAATATCATATAAATCTTTATAAGTATCAATTAATTCAGGAAAATTTTAGAAATATGGATGACATTAAATTAAGATTATCTATCTTTATTTTCATAAAAACAAGATTTAAAGTTGAGTTAAGGAAATATTATCATTTATTATTTGTTTGTTTTGAAGCAAAGAAAATACTACACAGCACGAGAACGCTGTTGAGCAGCATCCTATCATCGAATCAGTGATTCGAAAATCCACATCAACCACAACTCTTATACGGTATCTTATCAACTAGTTGAAACAAATCGATAGATGGCGATTACAAGATATGTCGACGTTCACGAAGGCACTAACGACCATCCTCAAGAACACCTCCAAAAACACCATCCACAAGTTGAAACTACAAAGAGTCTTGAAATGGAATACGATAGGTAGTTTTGACATATACACATAATGTAAGCTAGATAATGCATCAATATTTTCGATGGTAACATACCGAACAATGTGAAATCACAAAAGACCGAAATCACATCATTAAAGGGTTGTAAGAGGGAGAAAAATCTCATGTATTTGTAGACATCGAAAAGCCACATAAAGGGGCCATCAATTCTTTGATTTTTCATTTGGGTGTCTTCAATGGTTGAAGCGAGGAGAGTTTGTATACTCTGTTAGAAGAAAAAACACTTGCAACCTTCAATCATGTATGTCATAGGATCCCTAGAATCATATGCATGGTTATTCATATCTCATTTATGTCTCTCTAGTTCCCCGTTTTGCTATTCATCGGAGATGATCGAAATATGATTCTAGGTGGTTGTCTTCCCAATACACTTCCACTGCACACTCACACGAAGTTGGGGACGAAGAACACCAAATCCAAGATCAAAGATGAGATCCGAGTTAGATTTTGGATTACAGTTGTCATCTCCCTTTTCATAAACAAGGATGAGGATTTACATCAAATTAAGTTCAAACCTTAATTTAAACAAATATCTCAATTTGGGCTTAAAACTGTTTCCATAATCGCGCAAGGAAATCCAAGATCCCCTTCAAAGGGCTTTGATTTGTATTTTGAATCTCCCATAAATCCAAAACTCTCTATTTGCCAAAAAAATGAAAAATAAGGAACTCATTGAACTAAATACCTTCAAGAAAGAATTGAGCTTTGCAGACCAAGATGAGGCATCTTCTCGGGAGTGCAAGGTCCTCTACTATCAAGAAACTATTATTTTCTTACACTACTACGTTAAGAGCCTCCCATGCTTCACTTGAGCTACTTGGAGAGTGGATCTCTTGTGTATTGCATTTGCTGCCTTGTTGTACTCCATGGAAATAAGCCTCATTTTACCTATTCATATCTACCCTCCCCACCGAGATGGTAGTATGCTAGAGTCCCTCCTTACCTTCGAAAATCTTGTCGAAGTAGAGCAAAACCATCTTGGCAAGCTTTCCATTGTTTTCATTTGAACGCATATACATGGTCATTGTCAACGTTGCCCGTCTCTTCAAGCTAGCTGATTTCTATTTAATAATTATGTTGGCTTATAAAATACAGTCAAGTCATTTATCTGGATCGTGTATATCTAACACCTTAAAGGAATTTAAAAATTAAAACAAGGTTTTCTTGGATCTTGTGGTACAATGGTTGACTATACGATGTCGACAGATTAGCTGTCACACAAATACCGATTATGTTATATAATATCTTTCTAGATTCTTGTTATATAATATCCCATGTTATTAGAGATTGTGAGCTGGTGGTCAATGAAGACCACCATTACATGGGAGGAGGAAACGGTCGAACATTTCCTCCCTGTTGTTAATTGCAATAATCGCCAACATAAATGGCCGACGTTAATGCAAATGGAGCCGTTGAGGGGGGCGGAGGGAGGTGGAGGAATACAGGCTCCACTATAAATAGAGATGAAAATCATACGAAGAGAATCATCGGAAAGAAATACCTCAGATTTCCATCTTCCCCACCTCATCGGAGCCACAAAACTCCGTCCATCAATGGTATCAGAGCCCCCGCTCCACCGTCCACGGCCACTACTGGGCCACCACGTGTCGCCCCTGTGCATGATCTCCCCTCCTCGCACCGCCCGCACACAAGCCGTCGCGTTGCTAGGCTCCGTTGGTCCTGCACCGCCCTTAGGCCATCGGACCCCAATCTGCCTCCACCGTGTGCCGCACACCCCTACACGCGTGCACCGCCGGAACCCATCGATCCACACACCCGCACACGCGATCTCCGCCCTTGCGCATCCCTTGCTCTACTTCCCTGTTCCGCCCCCCAAAGGCCTGCGTTTCGTTTTCACTGGTTAGGCTTTTTTTTGTTTTTTGTCAACTTAAAAGGGTGGGCGATTATACCGCATATTTACTTAATTAAAAAAAATAAAAGTGGTAATGATATTTATTTGAGTAAGTACACATAGGATTTCCAAATTGCATGATTTCTAAATCAAAATTTGTTAAAAAGTTAAGTAGTCATTTTTAGAAATTATATAAATTTCTAGAATAATTTGTTGAAAATTGTTATAAAGTTTAATAATTTTCAGGAATTAAATTTCTTGTTTAGAAATTTAGACATTGCTAGAAAACAAAATTTTAAATTTTAGAAACTTAATTATTTGTTGATTTAATATTGCTATTTGGAATTTAAATTTTAAATAGTTGCATGTTTGATTAATTGAAATCTTCATTAATAAGTGATTAAAAATTAGAAAGTTTGTTTTAAAAGATAAATATTATATTAGGCGCACCTATTTGGCGCACCATACTGGTGCACCAAATAGGCACACCTATCTGGTGCACATAAGTAGCGCACTTACCTAGCACACACAGTAGGCGCACATTACAGGCACACTAGACTAGTGCACGGGTCTATTTCTTTGCATCAAGGTCCCTAGACCTTATAAACTTTTTTGAGTTTTTGAATATTGTTTAATTCCTGGAATTATTACTTAATCTTTGTGAGATTGCACAATTTTAAATTTGAAAAATCTATATTTTTGTTGTAGATTTAAGAAATGGCTAGCAAACTGTTCACAACTGAATGGGCTAGGATAGAAAAGTTGAACGGAGCAAACTATGAGATGTGGTACTGGAAAATAAGACATGCATTAGAATATGATAATATTGAGCATGTCATAGAATCTAATCCTCCGGAATTGCCAAATAATGCTTCTAAAGTGGAAATTAAAATACATGAAAAATTGAAAATTGATGACAAAAAGGCTAAAAACCTTATGTTCATGTTTATGGATGATAGTTTATTAAAATGTTTTAAAATATACACTACATCATTCACATTGTGGAATGCTTTGAAGGTGAAATATGATAAAACAACAGAAATGACAACTCAATTTCTCCTTCAAAGGTATAACTCTTGTAAAATGCTTGAGGAACAAAATGTAGTGGAACATATAAATGGCATGATAGTTATGGCAAAGGACTTAGCTACTGCAGGAACTCCCATACCTGAAAAACTACAGATAACTACTATCGCAAATAGTCTCTCACATAGCTATGACATGGTAACCACATTTCTTAGGTCAATCCCAATTCAACTTTCTGAATTACCAGTTAGGTTGGCTATAGAACAGGAAATTATGGCTAGCAGGTAGAAATATGAAACAAATCTAGAAGAAGCAAATGTCATGCGATGGAACCCAAAGTTTGATAGGAATAATAAGAGAAAAAATGGATACAACAAAAAATTCAAGCCAAATCAAAGAAAAAGACTATAACGATCTTGCCATGCATGTGGCCAACTTAGTCACTACAAGGCAAATTGTCCTAATAAGGATGGAAACAAAGGCAAGGCCCAAGACTAGAAGAATAAAAGAGTCTTTATCTGTGTCGCTGAATGTAATAATGTTATTACTCCTAATACAAATTAATGGTGGGTGGATTCTTATGCCACAAGGCACATTGCCAAAACCAAACAAGGATTGGAGTCATTCAAAGAATTCAGTCCTAGAGAACAACGCATCTACATGGGTAACAATACCTATTTAGATGTGGAAGGAGTTGACACCTACCGCTTGGATTTGGGGGGCAGCATTATGGTACTAAAAGACGTCCTTTATGCGCCAGGCATGAGGCGGAATCTTATTTCAGTTGGCATGCTAGTAAAGAAAGGCATGGAAGTCAGGTTCTACAATAAACGTGTATCCATAGGGAAAGACAAAAAGGTCTTTATATGGGAAAATTTGTACCTGAGCATGATTTGTTTAAACTTGTTGTATTTGGAAATTAAATAAATAATATTGATGTGGCTTCAAGTTATTTCTTGTGCTTCTTATCGGAATGTGAATTATGACATTTAAGATTGGTTCGTATTAATGAGCATAAAATGAAACAAATGGTAAAAATGAATTTATTACCTTATTTTAATGACATGGAATTAGATAAGTGTCAACATTGCTTAGTTGGAAAAATTACTAAGAAACCATTTGGAATAAGACATAAATCAGATGAATTATTGGGCTTGATTCATTCTGATGTATGTGGTCCACTTAGTGTTAAAACATATGATCACAAGGAATATTTTGTGACCTTTATAGATGACTTTTCTAGATATACTTATGTTTATCTAATAAGCCATAAAAGTGAAGTCTTGACTTGTTTTAAGAAATACAAGTCGGAAGTTAAAAGACAACTAGGAAGAAATATTAAGGTGTTAAGGTCAAATAGAGGTGGGGAATATAATTCTAAGAAATTTGAACTGTTTTGTGAAATGCATGGAATCAAGAGGCATACAACAATGCCTTATACTCAACAACAAAATGGTGTGGCGAAAAGGAGAAACAGAACTCTTATGAATTCTATTAGGTGCATGCTATTACATTCAGGACTCTCCAAAAGATTTGGGGAGAGGCTTTGCTTACAGCAAATCATGTGTTAAATAGAATACCCACCAAATCTGTACCTAGTACACCTTATGAGTTGTGGACTGATTCAAAGCCCAATTTACATTATTTGAGGAAATGGGGTTTTGTAGCTCATGTACTTATTCCTAGTCAATTAAGGGATAAGTTAGATTTTAGAACCTTGAAGTGTACATTTATAGGTTATTGTGAAAATTCTTTTGGTTATAGATTTTTCCAT
>JAMKQA010051922.1:0-20025 GCA_024699735.1 Posidonia australis
TAAGAGAAAAAAAAGAGATGTATCCTAAAAGTAGTGAGGTATCAGAATTTGTCTTTCCCTTTTTCTTCTTATTTTATTTTATTTTTAAAATCCTATTATGTGGGGATCCACATTAAATCTATTATGTGCAAGCGTTTATTCTGCCAACTACCGTTTTAATCTCATCCTCTATATGTTTTTTTTTATGGATTTTTTATTTATAAAAAATATTTTTATACAGTAAGTTAACCTCTATGCTATTCTTGTTTCATTATTTAAGAGAAAAAAAAGAGATGTATCCTAAAAGTAGTGAGGTATCAGAATTTGTCTTTCCCTTTTTCTTCTTATTTTATTTTATTTTTAAAATCCTATTATGTGGGGATCCACATTAAATCTATTATGTGCAAGCGTTTATTCTGCCAACTACCGTTTTAATCTCATCCTCTATATGTTTTTTTTTATGGATTTTTTATTTATAAAAAATATTTTTATACAGTAAGTTAACCTCTATGCTATTCTTGTTTCATTATTTAAGAGAAAAAAAAGAGATGTATCCTAAAAGTAGTGAGGTATCAGAATTTGTCTTTCCCTTTTTCTTCTTATTTTATTTTATTTTTAAAATCCTATTACGTGGGGATCCACATTAAATCTATTATGTGCAAGCGTTTATTCCGCCAACTACTGTTTTAATCTCATTATGATGGGGTCTACTTATTTCATTTGTAACTTTTTTATTTATTTCAATGAATAACTAGTTTTTGTTTACTATCCATATTCATTTTTAAAAAATAATCCAAGAAAGGAAAAAGAATAATCCTTGGATAAACCATTCACGACCTTTATTTATGGACGACAAAGAGACAACAAACCCAGACCACGCCAACGGCATGTGGTGCGATCCCAACAAACAATAACCACTTTCACTTGTGCCACGTGAGTTGCTCAGGTTTAATATTTCTTAAATTAAGGCTTAATATCAAGCACACCCTTCATATTTTATTTTATTGATGACCGAGTGGTTTGGCTGCTTAAATAGTTTAAAAGGGGAATTTTTTCTACGGTGCTTTTTAACATAGAACGACTGGCATGAATTTAGAATAAGTACAATATATAATTGGGAATTATCAGGACAAAAATTCTTCTAAGGTAGAGAATTCCCAAGCTCGTATTGATTACAATAGAATCAATCATCGTAGGAATATAAATAAATAAATATATAAATAAAGATATATATATATAAGTAATAAATCAGTTGTATTTTCCTTTAAATTAATTATTTTTAAGAAAAATGCAACATAATGGTTAGATTCTACTTCAAAGGTTAAAAAGAAAATTACCATTGTGTAGTTGGAGGTATTGTGTTTTCTTTATAATAATGAATAAAATTGTATTAATATATGATATGTTTCTTTATGTTTAAAATGATAACTGTCACATAAATTGCTCTTTGATTTTTTTCCTATGTAAGACACATCAATATATGATGTGTCAATTTTTGAGAGGAATGGTAACTGTTTCATGTGTTGGCTTGTTGGTCTTTTTTCCCTTATTAGACGTGTGTATCTATGGCATGTCATTTGATGTTGAAAGTAGTAACTGTTACTCATGTTTCCTTATTTAAATCAACCCACGTGTGAATCATTTGGTTGATTTTTTTCATATAATATTTTGTGGATTTTTAAATTAATGCCAAAAGGTTATGATATTTTAGAAGTGAAATGTTGTTTATTTTTTTCCTTATTAGATGTGAGATAATGTCATATTAGACGTGAGATGGCATTAATTTTTTCCTTAATGGATGAAAGATATTGTTTATTTTTTTTCATATTCTATTATCTAGAATTTCAAATTAATGCTAAAAAAATATGTTATATTAGACGAAAGTTGTTGTTGTTTTTTTCCTTGTTAGAGGTTTGTTTGAATAAACTAATGTTTGCTTGATTACGAAACTAAGTTAATTTACATAAACATGTCAATTTACATAATTGTTTCCTTACATTTAGTATTACAAAACTGAATCAATTTACAAAAATGAGATTAGTTTCACTTTTAGCGATATTGTTTCATGATGGGAAATATTAGTTTAACATTTTTGTTTCAATAATGCATTTGATTTGACAATCTCATATTTATCTTAGTTTTGTAATACTTTACAATTTAGTATTACAAAATAGCAATTGTTTTCTTATAGTATTTATGTAAAACGTGTTAAATTATGACGTGTCAAATTTTATTACAAAAGGTAATTATTTTTTGTGTTTCCTAGTAACTATGTCCTACGTTTGCTCTTTAATTTTTTTCTTATGTAAGATGTGTCAATTTATGACATGTCAAATTTTGTTGCAAATGATAAATATTTCTTGTGTTTACTAGTAATTGTGTCCTACGATTGCTCTTTAATTTTTTTCCTATGTAAGATGTGTCAATTTATGATGTATCAAATTTTGTTCCAAATGTTAACTATTTCCTGTGTTTGCTAGTAATTGTGTCCCAAATTTATTCTTTGATTTTTTTTTCTCATGTATGTGTCAATTTATGACGTGCGAAATTTATGAAACTAAAAACAACACTAATTTCAATTTAATGATACAGTTTTATGAATAAAGAATATTTTTTAGTCAAAACCAAAAAAGTTGCAAGATCCAAATTTAGAGGTAATTGAGGAAAAGAATGAAGAAAAACAATGAACCTAGGCTTCTTCCATGTTGGTTTGTGAGGACTTTGTAAGATCCAAATGAATAGTGACAGATGGAGGGTGATAATAGAGATCATAAAGAAGGGAGGCGACAATGTTTCATCTACTACTGCTCTACTTCCTCTTCTTTAGATTGGAGGAGAAATCCACGTTGAGCGGTCTCATACATTCTTGCATCTTACAGTACACAATATGTATACAACAAAAAACTAACTTTCCACTGTTCAAGCGAAAATAGCAGCAACCGCATACCTCGTGTATCATCCTCTCACCAAACTTCCCTTGATCTGCCTCTGCATCCAATAATAAACATGACTTTACATGCCCAAGCTCCACCTAAAGGAGACCTGAAAGGAGAAAATTTACAGCGCAAACCCTACCTCGTTGCTGTCATTGTTGCAGAGGGAGTGCTCAAGGATGGCATGCCTCTCCTTCCTCAAAGGTTGCGAGGATGTCGTAGGGACCAACCCGCCTTGGTCAGAGGCTGCGTGTCTGTGCGTTGAGGGATGGGTGCTTGCAAAGGTGGCAGTGGAAGAAGGGATTGAGGAGGTAATGGAGGCGCTGTTGCGTCGAGGAGTGGGTGTAGAAGGATTGCTGACGTTAGAGAGAGATGTAGAGAGACGTGGATGAGAGAGGAATTTAAGTTTGTCAGATTATTGTAGGAATCGTGTTATGAAAATGTTCGATTCTTTGACATTAATATTTAAAAAAAGAAATAATAGGTAACATTAATATTTGAAATGGATGGTTAGGATTATTTCAATATAAAAGGATAGATTGAGGGAAGTATACATATAACACCTTAACATGGCATTTATTGGTATAATAGATCTTAAGCAACAAGGAAAATTCTTATACACGAAGACTTCCAGTTTTGTTGGATTTAAGATGGTGAAGACTTCCAGTTTTGTTGGATTTAAGATGGTGAAGACTTGCAAATATAAACTGTTGGGCTATTAATGAGTTTCAGGTGAATCTTTTCTGTTTTCTTCTTTCTTTTTTTTGCAAAAAGATGGGATACACTGCATGCATAACCAAAGAAAGTTCATGACTTCGAAAACAATTTCAGATTTCAAGATGATTACATCTTCAAAAGAATCATACGGAAGCCCAATAAAATCAGGTAAATGATATGTACAGTGTGGAGGTTGTAAATGATGTGTCACCTTTTAGAAGCGACATGCAAATATGTCACATGCATCTCAACTCGGGACTACAAACTATCTATATCCTCAAACAACATTCTAATGGGTCGTCCTGTCCTTCATTTTTGCCTTGCAAGTCTACCTCCACATGTTATCATCCAAGCCTCCTTCCACGTACTACTGGAAGTCTGGAATGCACGTGACTAATAGAAAAAGATGTTTCAACTTCTTAACTTTTACTTGCATTTTCGCCTTACCTGGAAGGACAAATTAACAAAAATGCACAGATGATTCCACAAAATAATTAGTCATAAGAATGGAATAGCCTGTTTTATTTTTCGCAAAAAAAACAAGAGACGAATGGAATGGTCTGTTTTTATAAAGTAGGGAATACAACAAAACCACTGTCATACGTACATCTCCAAAAAATATTTTTTGTATGTTGAAAATCACATAAGGGAAACTTTTTGTGTACAATAAATTATACACTACTCATATTAACCGTTGCATAATATCAAAGGAGGAGGAAATAGTACGATTGGTCCTATTATTATGTAAAATTTAACCCTTGGTGTATGAATTGGCTTAGGATTTGAAGTACGTGTACATGTGCACGTCAAGTAAATGAATGACATGCGAAAAAAAAAAGTTGTACTTTTGAAGAAAGGCATAGATGTTTTCGTAAGAAAAAGCAATTCGTGAAACGTAGAGGAAGCGATGAGCAAAAAAAAAAAACCAAAGGCTCTTACGCTCTGTCACTCTCCCACGCTCTCGTTCTCTTTCTCTTTCTCAGTGCCACAGCAATGTTGGTTTCCCTCCCCCTAGCCGTCTCCTTCGTTCATTCATTTCTCTCCCTTTCCTACGGCTATAAATACCTCCTCCTCACCAGACGAAGGCCGAAAAAAAAGAAAAAAAAAGAGGGGGAAAAAAGGGAAAAGAAAAGCGGAGAAAGAAGAAAAGGCAATTCACAAAGCCGAAAGTTGTCAGACAGGGAGAAAGCAAGCAAGCAAGAAAGAATAACGCAATATAACCAATCATTCGCACCACCACCACCGCCACCGTTCCACCTCCATCCCTCTCCCCTCTGATCTCAGGTACATTTCCCTCCTCCTCGTCCTCCTCCTTTTTCCGAGCTGTGGATGCGGTTCTTCGGGGGCATGGATCGGTCGAATTGGTTGAGAATTGGATTCTGGTCGTGTGATTTCGTGATCTCGTTTTGAATCTCGGGAATGGAAGTTGAGCATTGTGGAGTGGGGATCCGAATTGGATTAGGATTGGCGTTCGTGTCATGCGGAGTAAGGACAATGTACGTGCTCGAGGGTGCGGGAGGCGAACGGGATTGGTGCCGGAGTAATGTGTGATCTTCAGACTCGACATATGGTTTTTTGTTTTTTGTTCTTTCCTTTCCTGGGCGTGTTACTGTCGTCGGTCTTTCTAATGGATTGCGACATGAGTACCAGTGATTTGGAGACGTGTTTGTTGACGTGAGAATTCCTACACATTCAGCGATTCTAGTGTCAGTAGCTGTTAATGCAATAATTGAAGTCGTAGAGTCGAACACCTATTGTAGGATTTCAATCATAACCCATTTTCCTTTGATCCAATAATGATGGAAGTTATGGTATCGTGCATTTTAAGGTCTGTTTGGAACCACTTCTAGCCACTAGTTTCTAGTAGAAGCTTATAAAATCTAGAAGTAGTTGCAAATAGGTTTTTGTCATTCCACTTCTCCTAGAAGTTATAACTTCTGGACAGATAATCTATGTGCATTTTTGTATAATTGGAGAGGCTGATGAAAGAGAGCTTCTAGTAGAAGCTAGAGAAAATAATATTATAATGTTTTTTTAAACATTTACTTTAAAATATCATTAATATTTACAATCCATGCTACTGACCCCTATACTTTATTGCAATTGGAATATTACTAGAAACTAGCTTCTATTAATGAGTTTTTTCTTTCCAAACAAGATTTTAGAAAGGTTTCAACAAAAACTCTCTAGAAGCTAGCTTTTGGAAATAACCCAGAATCTAACTTTTGGGTTTAGGAGGTACCAAACGGACCTTAATACATTGTCTTGTGTAAATTTCAGTTTTACTTAGGTTCAGTAGAATTTCTTGTGTGATGATATTTTTACATGCTATACTTTGGTGCTGATCTTTTCGCTCTTTTTTTCCCAACAATTATGGAACAGCTAACTAATTAACTAGATTGTGGAATAGAGAATCACTATAATTGCAATAAATCTCTACACCAATTGTGGAACAAGAATTAATATTTACATTCCAGAACTAATTTAAATAACCTAAATATGGCAAGCAAATGAATTTATACACTGTCAAACATTAAATCTGAACTTACAAGCTATTATCATTTATTCGTTTTTATCATGACAATAAGATTGTTAAGCATAGGAAAACCCTGAAACATATTCTTATTCTGATTATTTTTCCTTCATGTTGGATGGGAAGGGCCAGGACAAAACTATTGTACAAGAATGTCGGACTCTGCAAAGGTTTTGGATCCTGCATTCCAAGGAGTTGGCCAAAGAGTGTATGCTTCAAACAATTTTTTTCCTTGTTACTTACGATTGATTGTGTGTTCATTGCTTAATATTTTGATTATGTTTTTGTTTTACTTAACATCCTAACAGAGGGATTGAGATTTGGCGAATTGAGAATTTTCAACCTGTTCCTTTGTCGAGATCCGATTATGGTAAATTCTACGCAGGGGATTCTTACATAGTTTTGCAGGTGACTGGAATTCATTTCTTTTCTTCATGAAGTTTTCTTGTTGTGGACTTTCTCTAGTTTGTTGCATTTTGTATAAACTTACTTTAGATCAAACACTTCATAACTTCTGTTAATCTAACTTAACCTTTTTTGCTAAAAACTATAGCAGTTGCACTTGAAAAATTCATTTTCATCAAATTATTTCAATTTTCTAGGCTGGTCATTTGTCCTTGTCAAAAAGGTTTGTCTATAATATTCTCATTTTCATTAATAATGCCTTAAAACAACCAGGGAAATCAGCATATCTTACTTTACACAATACCAATATATATATGGTGTTTCCATAGGTAAATTAGTTGCTTAGTATTTCTTATATCATTCAATATGCTATTTGACATGATAGCAAGACGCTTGTATAAAGACAACAACAATAACTTGACCCCATCTTGTGGATTCCACAACATGAATTCTCTCTTTCCACTAAGCTCCATCAAAGGCTTCCTTTTTTGTTGAACTACACATGCTTAAGTCCCTTTTACTACTACTAATCATGGTGTTTTAAGTCTTATTCTACAACTTCTAGTTTCAATATGAGCTTTCTTTCAAATGCACCAGTAGGTTTTATTTGCAGATATCAAACCCCTCAGTCCATTCTTTTTACTATCTTTGCTCCCTATTGGTGCTACCGTTACCCTACCTGAAATATACTACTCTCTTTTAGAGTCAAAATTAAATGCTATTATCCGATTTCAGTTAATAAATACATTTCCTAGTGACCCAATCTCTCTGATAAATTCTAAACCACTTTCAAAAGACATTTGCATTCATACACATTGACTTAGCCAACCAAACCCCTTCTTTACAGCTTCTAGTCTTGATTCTCTACCAGAGATATACTTGCCCTCTTAAAAAATGGAAATTATATATATGCCCTTGTCAAGAAATATTTTTCATAGTGTGGAACATCATCATTCAATACTTCAATTCTGTCTTGCAGATTTTCAACAAATCAGCATCTGTTTTATGTTTATGTTTGTGAATATGTATTCATCCTATTGAGTGAATCCTAGGTTCTGTTGTGTTTGCATTGTTACATTGTAATAATAGCTAGTTCAACAATTCTCAAATTCTATTTTGCTGAAAGTTTGGAAGCAATTTATTGCAATATACATTTAGTAAGAGATTCAAGCGTAAGTGCTTACTTTGTGCTTTATATCTTTCTAAAGTGGCAACTGCATGTTGCAGACAATTTCAGGGAGAGGAGGTGCTTACCTGTATGACATTCACTTTTGGATGGGAAAAGATACAAGCCAAGTATGCCTACATAACTTTTTTAATTCAATTACTAAAGTCATATTGATCTCTTTCTCTCATCATCATACCTATTATGATAGGATGAAGCTGGGACTGCTGCAATCAAAACGGTTGAATTAGATGCAGTCCTTGGTGGTCGTGCAATTCAATATCGGGAACTTCAGGGTTTTGAATCTGACAAGTTTTTGTCATATTTTAAACCTTGCATAATCCCATTGGAGGGTGGTGTTGCATCTGGATTTAAAAAACCAGAGGAACAAAAATTTGAAACCCGACTATATATTTGTAAAGGAAAAAGAGTTGTTAGACTAAAACAGGTAGAGTTGAATTTTGAGGCACAAAACAGTGTGTTTTGATTTTGAAGGTTGAACTTATTATCTTCTGACTTGGCAGGTTCCTTTTGTTCGTTCTTCACTGAATCATGATGATGTTTTCATCTTGGATACTGAGAAGAAGATATACCAATTCAATGGTGCAAACTCCAATATTCAGGAGAAGGCTAAATCTTTAGAAGTAATTCAGCATCTGAAGGATAACTACCACGAAGGAATGTGTGATGTTGGAATTATTGGTAAGGATTCCTTGTTGTTGAAATGGAAGACTTCTCACAGCCTCCTTCCTTTTCTGTATCATCTTACTTATAGGAAGTTTCCAATGCACCAGATGATGGAAAGCTTGTAGCAGAGTCTGATTCTGGTGAATTTTGGGTCCTGCTTGGTGGCTTTGCACCTATTGGTAGAAAGACTGCCACTGAGGATGATGTTATTTTCGAGACTTCTGCTAGGAAGCTCTACAGGTATGCGTAATATTTGGATTTTCCCCACAAACACATGAAGCTGGTTAAATGCAATGTAAACTCCTATATGTCTTGGTAATTTAAAGCTCATTCCTTGTTGCTTTGAAATTATGCCATGAAGTAACCCAAAAATAGTGCTAGATGCAAAATCAAAGAACCTTCTAGTAGTAGGAGCATTGACTAGTTCTCAAATTTAAAGGGTCCATTGGTAGAATTTCACTTGTTTAGCATTTTTAAATTTACGGTTCTCTAACACACATGCATTTTTCTGTATGAGGAGAACTGTATGGTTTAGCATCATGCCGTGATTTAGGTGAGAGTTTACACCTTATAATTGTTATTTCAATATATTTATTACTGTGAAGAGATAGATTGAGAAAAGAGCAAAAATCTTTCTTTATTAAGTATGTGATTACATATAAATAGGGTATTAGTTATCCAACACTAAACGGATATCCAATAATCTATTAAGACATTATAGCCAACATTACATACTCTAACACTTCCCCTTAAGGTGGAGCATACATATCAATCTTGCCTAGCTTGTTACACAGAGACTCAAACACCCCCACACTTAGACCTTTTGTGAAAATATATGCTAACTGGTCTGAAGACTGTGTATATGGAGTAGAGATGACTCCTTGCATGACCATGTCTCTCATAAAGTGATAATCCACATCAATGTGTTTTGTTCGCTTATGAAAGGTGGGATTGTTTGCAATAAAGATAACTACTTGATTGTCATACCTCATAGTCATAGGTGTGTTGATACCGAACCTAAGCTGCTCTAATAATGACTTTATCTACATCATCTCACATGCTGTTTGAGTCATGGATCTGTATTCTGCCTTTGCACTAGATCTTGACATTACATTCTGCTTTTTTACTGTACCATGCGACCAAATTTCCTCCTACATATGTGCAGAAACCAGATATGGACTTTCTATCTCCTCTATCACTTGCATACCCTGAGTCTGAATATGCCATAATCCTAATGTGGCCATTGTTTTTGTAGACCAGGTCTTTCCATGGGGCACCTTTCATATAAGATAGAATATGAAGAGCACCCATCCAGTGCACTCTCTTAGGCTTATGCATGAACTGGCTCAACAGGCTGACTGTATATGAAATATTTGACCAAATCATAGTTAGATAGATAAGCTTCCCAATTAGTCTCCTGTACTGACCAAGATCCTCAAGCAGCTCTGAACTACTATCCCAGAAAGCTGGTGTCTGCTTAATAGGAGTGTTCTCTGGTTTGCATCATAAAAGACCTGTCTCTTGTACGAGGTCTAACACATACTTTCTCTGTGACAACGTCATCTTGCCCCGTGTATAGGCAAACTCTATCCCAAGAAAGTAATGAGGCTTCTCCATATCCTTTGTCACAAAGTGACTATGAAGATGCGTTTTTATTTCCTCAATGTCCTGTGCAATGCTGTCAGTTACCAATATATCATCCACATAGACAGCCAAGATAACACACCAATGATTTGTGCGTCTGTAAAATACTAAGTGGTCTACTGTACATCGTTGAAATTCCCCAGCAAGAACCACCTGATTGAACTTCTCAAACCATGCTCTGGGGCTTTGCTTGAGGCCATAGATTGCCTTCTTGAGTCTGCACACACGATCCTCTCCCTGAGCAGCATACCCTGGAAGCTGCTCTATCAGAACATACTCAATCAGATCACTGTAGAGAAAAACATTCTTTACATCTAACTGGCAAAGATCCCATGAGTGATTCAGTGCAAGAGAGAGAAGAACTCTGATGGAATTGAGACGGACAACTGGAGAAAAAGTCTCCTTATAATCAATCCCATCCGTTTGAGTGAAGTCTCGAGCTACTAACCTGGCTTTGTATCTATCAATGTGGCCATCTGTAGTGTACTTGATTGTATAGACCCATTTACAGGAGACTATTGTAGCCCCTGCAGTTCTGGTCACTAACTTCCACATACCACGACTAGTGAGTGTAGCTTTCTCCTCATCTATAGCAGTCTTTCAATGAGGAAGGGAAAGTGCCTCCTGATAGGTCTTGGGAATAAATTAGGAAACAAGAGACAAAGCAAAATTACGGAACCAGTGGTGAAGAGAATCATAGGAAACAAAATGAGAAATGGGATGTGCAGTGAAAGATCGAATGCCTTTCTGAAGTGTAATGGGCAAGTCTGAGGATGTGGTGGATGGATCTGCATTAACGGAGGAGGATGGTTCGTTGGTGGGAGGTATTGGAGTACGCTGCCGTCGTTGATAAACCTGCAAAGGACAAGTGGCTACTGGTGGCACAGTAGGTGCTGGTGGCACAGTAGGTGCACCCTAAGTATCAGTATCCTGTATCTTAACAACTGAACGAATGGGAACAGATATATTGGATGAGGTGGAGACATTGTAGTACAGTTATGACTCAAAGAATGTGACATCTGCAGACACATAGTATCACATTGTTGGAGGGTGAAAATAACGATATCCCCTTTGAGTTCGCGAGTACCCAACAAAAACACTTGATAGAGTGTAGGGACAGTTTGTCTAAACTAGGAGAAAGGTCTTGAACAAACGCTACACATCCAAAAACTCGAGGTGTCAGATTAAACAAGATGGACTCAAGTTTAAGGCGACGAACTGGAACTTCACCTCCCAAGGGTATAGAAGACATGTGGTTGATGAGATAAGTGGTCGTAAGTACAGCATCAGACCATAACTATTTTGGGACATTCATGTGGATCATGAGAGTGCGGGTGACATCGAGAATATGCAGATACTTATGTTCTGCCATTCCATTTTGCTGTGAGGTGTAAGGACAAGAAGTCTAATGTATAATACCCAAGGAAGAACGATAAGAATCAATCCTAGATTATATAAATTCAAGGGTATTATCAGTTCGCAAAAATTTAGGAGTGACACTAAAATAATTTTTTATTTCATTCAAAAAATTACAGAGTACATCATAAATTTGACTACGATCTTTCAACAAGTAGACCGATGAAGTTCTGGAAAAATCATCCATAAATACTATATAATACTTATGACCTGACACAGACGAAACTCTAGATAGACCTCAGACATCATAATGGACTAAATCAAATGCAGTAGTAGTAGATACAAGACGTAACCTTTTAAAAGAAGTACGATGATACTTTTCTAACTGACATGACTCACACTCAAACTGAGAAATTGACCGCCAAGGTAGGCCTATTGAAGTTTCTGATGAGATGGATGTTTTAGCCGGTAATGCAACAAGGAAGACGACTCAGAGGAAGATGTCACAACAACTAATCCCTAAGGTATATCATCACGAACTAGCAGGTATACTTCATTTCCGCGTTTACGGCCTAAATCAATCCTCATTCCAATGCAAAGCCTAAAAAATGCAATGAAAAGGGAAAAATGTGACTGAACAACATAATTGCTTTGTAATGACGCTAATTAAGAGTAAATTGATAGGAAAGTCAGGAACAAAAAGAACTTTCTCAAGGAACAATTGGAAAGAGGCGTGGACCACCCTTTCACCAAACACAGGACATGTACGACCATCAACAATGACTACAATAGGGAAATAAGATAACTGGGATAACTGGGTAAATAAACTGTGTACCTGACATGTGTGAGGAGGCACAGGAATCAATGATCCAGGAGGAGTCCCTAGATACAAGGAAGGCACTATTACCTGAGGAGTTAGCGTGTGTAGCCGTGGCAGTAGAGTCTGTGATCTTTATCTGCTGAAGTTGCTCATAATTTGCCTGTGAAACGGTAAAATTCTGCTCCTCAGAGGTAGCTGCAACAACGGATGACTCGGTAGTAATATATGCTGTCTATGGTCAACCAATAATATCCCAACGCTTCTCAACCTTATGTCCCTAGCGGCTGCAATGTGAGCACCGTAGACGTCCACCTGTATCTCTTCGTCCAAGATCTCCTTCTCTAGAACTGCCACGTCCACGACCCCGTCCGACTGCCATAGCGGAGGGCTCAGACACGGGGTGAGTCGAGGCGGTAGATACCCGGAGAACCTTGCCAAAGGTTGTCTGTAAGTCAAGGACACTGTCAGCTTCTAAAACCTGACCTTGAATCTAAATGCTAATATTCGAGCTCAGACCAGAGATATAGGTTGCAATTGCTAACTTCTTATATTGATGGAGTCTGGTGATATCCACTGTTAATGGCTGATATACATCTAGTTCATCCAATAATGCTCGGAGGGCAGTGAAATGCTGCGGAACAGTCTGATCTCCCTCACGAAGAATGAAGATCTGCTCATATATCTCATAGATACGAGATATGTTCTTCTTGTGGCCATAAGTGAGGCGTAGAGTGTCCCAGATCTTGTTTGCAGGCCTTAATAGGATAACGTTGCGTGCAACTGAGGACTCCATGTTATTTGCCATTCATGTAATAACAACAACGTCATCAGCAGCCAATCTTCATACTCATCTGATTTAATGTCGGGAGGAGGGTGGGTGAGATGCTTTAATTTTCTATGGACTAGAACAAATATTTCGAAGCTTTGGGAGCATAGGATATAGTTAGATCCAGAAAGCTTTTCAGATGTGCCGCTCATATTCTTGATAAACGAGTTACGAGATGCGATTCTGACTGAAAATTATTGAAAAATAGCCAAATAAATGGTCTGAAAATAACAACGGTGAACCGGACTGCTCACTAAGGACGTGGATGTGATGTATTCACGTATAACGAAGATCGAAGGCTTGGAGAGGCTTAGAACATAGCCAACATTGCAATCATTTCACACGGGAAGGGTTGGACTACCCTTTCAGATTGAGGGGAAGGAGACTAGGGCATCATTGACTGCCACACACCCGCGGTGACCCCTGACGGTGCCGTCGACCGTCCTGGCTTGTCTTGAACGGCGACGCAGGGTGAGAGGAGGAGAGGGGTGGGTAGTGGAACCTGAGAGGAGGCTGCTCCTGATAGTCGGCAGCTAAAAACTGGCTGGACCTGGCAGGCGATAGCGGCGACGACAGCAGAGGAGGGTGGTGGCCGGTGGCTGCAGTTGTGGGATATTGTTTCTAGGGTTTTTTGTTGGGCTCGGGTACCATGTGAAGAGATAGATTGAGAAAAGAGCAAAACTCATTCTCTATTGAGTACGTGATTACATATATATAAGGTATTAGTTATTCAACACTAAACGGATATCCAACAACCCATTAAGACATAATAACCTACATTACATACTTTAACAATTACATTTTGATTTTGTGCATAATTCTGAAGGGTGATGAAGGCATTGTGATGAGGATTGTTATCAAGATAATTATATTGGATATTTTATTCCGTTATTAAGTTGTATATATATATTGTCAACTTTTAGTATTAAGTCTTTGTAGCTACTATTGTGTATAAAGAAACCAACATCCAATCATTAGATAGTTTTTAGTGATTATTTCAAGTTGATGTTCTTTGTTAGTCATGAGGTGTAGATTGAAATCTCGCTTCTTTTGAGTAGAGATTGGAGTCTCTCTCATTTAGGGATTGGATTGTAGTTTGATTTCGTGAAGATTGGATAGTAGACCATCTTTGATACCTTTTTTGGATTAGAGTTTAGTTTTCCTTTCTTGTCTTACATCACATTGTTGATATGCATGCTTCTTTAGGTTGTTTCATAGCATTCATATCTTTTAATGCATGTGGATGGATGTGTGCTTTTTTTATTTTTGCAATGTATTTCTTTTTAGAGTAATTAAGGCAATATGCTTCCTTAAGTTGTCTCATGGGAAAGGGGGTTTCTTGGAAGGGAGGGGGGTCTGTGCACTTGAAAAGCAATACAATTTATTTGTAAAGTAATTTATGTTGACCATTAAAATCAAGATGTTTGTGCATACCAGAGGAAATGATTTGATTAGAAACTAAATCCCTATATGGCTCTGCTTTCTCAAGTATGTGTAAATCTCATGATTCAATTTCTCTACCCATGTCTTGAGATTTCAATGAAATACATTTTCTTCTTTAAACAAGGTGTTGACATGCTCACTTTCATCAAGTTCTTTCTAATAAATTAGTGATTTCCTTATTGTTGATATTTACTTGATATATAATGATTTTAGTAAATTTACTATCTAATAATTATGTATAATAATATTTTTTATTTATTTAAAAATATATAATATTTTAGTAAACTTTATTATAGAACAATGGAGTATGATAATATTATATCATATTTATTTAATAATATATCATGATTTTAATAATTTTTACCAATTATCTTTTATTATAATAGTTATTTTATTTAATAAAATATAATTATTTTAGTGAACTTTATTGTCAAATAATGGTGTATGCTAATAGTATATATTATTTATTTAATAATATATAATGATTTTAGTAAACTTTATTATCAAATACTGATAAATGAGTGATAGTACTATATTTTATATATTCAATAATATATAATGATTTTAATAATTTTTATGAAATAATGATGTATTATAGTATTTTATATTAATTATTTAATACTTATAATGTTTTTTAGTTAACTTTATTATCAAATAGTGATGCATGTTAAGTTTTATTTAGGAATATATATGATTTCTTTCTAATTTCACAAACACTTAAAGTACACTTTCCTACTATTTCTATAACATGAGCAAACATTAGAAAATGAGTCAAGGGAAATTAAATTGCCTTACTTTTTAAGGAAGTTCAATTCCTCCAAATTCCCTTTGACTCTAGGATCTCATTTCAAACCAAATCTTGTGCACAAATAGCCTAGTGTGATAGTTCCGAATTTTGGCCCATGTCTGTAGAGTATCTCCGAGAACTAGTTTGTGTCACAGCCAGGCCTGTGGAAAGTTAGGGGAACACGATTAAAAACTTCTATGTTTTATGAATTCATAGATCTCTCATAAACATTCAAATGTCCTTTTATTTTTAGCTGTTTATTCACATGAACAAAGATTGTGATATTTGGGACGAACTATACGAAAGTGATGCATTGTTTCATGATTCTTTAAATCCAAAAGAAAACTTTTACAAAAACGACACTAAAAATTCATTAAAAGAATGTGATTTCAACATCAAACATGCTTATATGGTGAATCTAAGTAGCCCTAGATGTGCATTGTTGCTAGCTTTATTTTATCTTAGAGTTTTAATCTAAAACACACGGTCTTTAGAGGATTTTTGTGTTCTTATCATGCCTCCATCAATGCCGAACACTTCTTTTGGAAAGGCCAAAGCCTTGCCTAGTATGCATCTCCTTGGATGCAAGTGACCTGATGTGTGCCTAATTCGTACTTTGATTTTTTTCTTCTGAAATACTTCTAAAAAGGGATCTCTCTTTCTGTTACATTGTGTTTGCTTTTATTGTGGGAAAAGACATTATGCTTGTTTTGTGAATACGCCATGTTGGTGTCATGTCAGTAACATGTCAGCATATTTTGGCCTGTGTCAATACCATTTTTGGTCCATGTCGGTGCCATGTTGGCAAAATGTTGGTGAAAACTGAAAAATTCCATGTTTTGCAACTTCTAATATGTTTCATTAACTTTCAAACTTCCTCTTGTTTTAGCACTCTAATTACATCAACTACTTTGATTGTGATATTTAGAATGTTGATTTATGAAATTTATTCACTAATTCTCAATCTTTTTTATTTCAGAAAGTCTTATTTTGTATTTACATCATAATTCCTTATTATATATGTTTAAATTGTGAATTTAAAGTCATAGAGTTATGTGTTGTTGTTTAGTTTAACTTATTATATATGTTTAAATTGTGAATTTAAAGTCATAGAGTCATAGAGTTTCAAAGTGATAACCAAGGTTTTTATGCTTTACCGTGTTTCCATCGATATAACCACAAATGTCTGGCACGCTTCTTATTTTGGAAGGACTGAAGTCCAGCATGAAACCAACATTTGTAACCATGGTTAACATATGATTATTTTCTTTTTTGTATGACTAGGAAGAATATTCATTTCCGTGAATACGTGCATTAAGAACTCCCCTTGCATTAGGCAATTTGGCGTTCTCCTTTCCTATCTTATTTTTCAGTTGGATCACGTGTTTACTAATTGAAGTTAAGGAAATATTGGAAACATGGTTTGGTAATTCGAGTCATAAAAGCAGTTGTTTCTTGTGAAAGCTAGATTGTGTATTGCATAATGGAGCATTAACTTCTCAAAAAGAAGTTCAGTATTAGAGTAATTTCCAATGGGTTACTAGGAATTTTAGATTTCCCCCCTTTTTAAGAAGTTGATTCCTCATTTTGTTGTATAAATTTGAGCTTCGTCAAGAAGCTCAATTTTTTAGCTTTCCTTGGGAGCCTCACATGTGTGGTTTGAAAAGTGCCAACACTATTTAACAGATGCTTGTGACTCCAAAAGGAATTCATAGATAACACTGCTTGGAAACTGAGGCTGTCAAATATTTGTGAAAATTCATGAAGTTACAGGTCTGGCCTATAAACATCTATCATGAACTGTGTATTTTTTTGTGATTTGTTCTTGTTGTAGTATAACTGATGGTCGGTTGAAGATTGAAGAGGGTGTGCTTTCCAAGGCAATGCTGGAAAACAACAGATGCTATTTACTCGATTGTGGTGCAGAAGTCTTTGTCTGGTTTGGGAGGGTAACACAAGTGGAGGACAGAAAAGTTGCTAGCCAAGCTGCTGAGGTAATGTCCTATCATTCACATTAACCTAACAATATTCATTTCTCACCACCAACCTAATAAGTGGAAGCTAGAGCTAACTCTTTTCTTTGTTTCTAGCTATTTATCAACAATCAAAAGAGACCAAAATCAACACGCATAACCCTGGTTACTCAAGGTTATGAGACACAATCGTTCAAGTCCAACTTTGACTCTTGGCCTGTGGGCACAGGGATTCCTAGTGGAGATGAAGGAAGAGGAAAAGTGGCAGGTCAGAGATTGTTATGATTTAGAAGAAAAGTTTTGCTGAAGCTTGGATCACTAGACTAATGGTGAAAGGCATAAGATGGATTTTTTATAAACTTAGAAAATAGTGGTGTAATTGTAGGGTTTAAGTTGCCAAATAACTTTAAAAGTTTATCCTCTTTCATTGGCTAGAGTTTCATAACTCCAAATCTTGTAAGCTGCTGCAGATGCTAAAATTTGACGACAAAATAGGTTTTCTTAGCTGAAAGTTTGTTTTGATGAATATTCATTATTTATTTATTGCTTGTGATATACTTTTGTTAGGATGGTAAGAAGCTATCTTTAATGCTCTGTTGCAATACATTTTTTACTTTCATTAAACAAGAACACTGAAATCAGGTTTTTTACTTGATAGCTCTTCTCAAGCAGCAAGGAATTGATGTCAAGGGTAAAACAAAAAGCTCTCCTGTGAACGAGGAAATTCCTCCTTTGCTTGAAGGTGGTGGAAAAGTTGAGGTATTATGTACCTCTATTCATTTATGGGCTCCACCAGATATTTTTAGAAAACATAAAAACAGTAAAAGCTGATTTTCTATTCAGATGTGGTGCATCAATGGAAGCACAAAGACCTTGGTTTCTTCTGAGGCAATTGGTAAATTCTACGGTGGAGATTGCTACATTGTTCTTTACACATATCATTCAGGTGATAAGAAAGAAGATTATTTCTTATCCATTTGGATGGGAAAGGACAGCACTCAGGTGAAATTATCATTTCAGATGTGACCTCTTTTAAAAATAAATAAATTTGCGGCCTCTAAGATTTAAATGGCTTTATTTTGGTTTTGTAGGCTCTTTTTGTCAATATGATTGAATGAATTCTTATTGATCTGATGATCTCCGTAGATCGAAAAATTATACAGCAATAGGTAGTATATACATGGAAATTATCTACATTAAGAAACTACCTATACATGGTAATCTACCCAATAAGTTTACCACTATAAATAGAAAAGTTATACCATACAGAATATCTACAGCTGTTAAGATCACAAAAAGATAGGATCCGTTGATCATATACACAATATTCTATAACTTAAGATCACAAAAAGATAGGATCTGTTGATCCTATACAGAACATTCTACAAATATTA
Organism: Posidonia australis; assembly: GCA_024699735.1. Taxonomy (NCBI): domain Eukaryota; kingdom Viridiplantae; phylum Streptophyta; class Magnoliopsida; order Alismatales; family Posidoniaceae; genus Posidonia; species Posidonia australis. Next base: position 18,663 of record JAMKQA010051922.1, read on the forward strand.
AAATCACAAAAAGATGGGATCTGTTGATCCAATTGACACTTTTGAGATCACATGCTTCTCTATAGTAAGATGTCTTAACTGCTTTTCGGCTTATAATAAAATCTTTCATGTAGGAAATTTCTTAGTAGGGATTTTGACTTCAATCTTAAGAAACAATGTGATGGTTGCATCCAGCTGTGATAAATTTGTGAGATTCTTGGAGTCTAAGTGGATCTCTGAAGTCATCAGATGATTGATGGGTTAAGGGTTGTGCTTTAGTTGTTTATATATGCCATGGAAATTGGCAAAACTTCCTATATATAAACTTTGCTCCCATCTTGAAATGAATAATATTCAAGGATTTTGGGTGGCAAAAGCTGGTCACAAGCAGCTTTTCAGCTCCTTCTTCTTTGTGGTGCACATTTGGCTCTGTTTTTTTTGTAAAAATGATCCCCACCAGAAGCCGACTTCGAAAATCCCTTTGAAACACTACCTTAGACTCTTCCCTTCTTATTTAAACTCTTTAAAGCTGATGAAGTCCTTGATAGATGCTGTCAAGTTCCTTTTTCATGAAAGATTGGGGGAGGTTGTAAGTTATTAACCACTTACTGATATGACATTTATGATATATAATGCTTCTAATTTTTTTTTGTTAGAGTAAATGGATCCTTATATGGATCTTTATGTTATCCACTTATTAGGTTACTTATGGATTAAGTATCTATTTTATATATAGGAGATTATAATACTTTGTTATTATGAATTATATAGTATTCTCTTTCCATCTCGATATGGTACCAGAACTTAAGATTTAACAAAGAGAGAGAAAGAGAGAGAGAGAGAGAGAGCGTTGTTGCTATCGCCATTCCCTGCTTTGAGACTACACCCCTTGTGGGATCCTAGTTCGATCTTGCCATGGTCCACACCAGCTCTGTAGTGTTGTTTGCATCGTGGACGTCAACTCCTCTCCCACGTCGTCGTGCTACCTCTTCTCTTGCATCGATGTCTAGATCCTCCACATTCTTCTCTTTGGTTTGAGACATGATAGATAGAGAAAGATTAGAGGGAGTAAATGGCATCGAAGCTGAGCGCTCTCCTAGGGAATGCCCTATGGTCTGTAACCATGTACTCTTCATCCAGGGGGTCGATTCAATTTCCTCCCTAGAGGAATCTCTCCGTCAACACCCCTCGACCTCAGGCCGAAGACCAAACCACTCTTGTTGTTGTGTAACGCCCCGCGGTCATTCAGTATGAAGCTAGGGGATCGAGATTTTGGAGCCAGTCTGATTTGTGATGGTTATGTAGGGATATGATATTATCTTGAGAATGGACTGGTTGGCACAGCATTCAGCAATTATTGATTGTGCCAAGAGGAGAGTCTTGG
>JAMKQA010051923.1:0-17466 GCA_024699735.1 Posidonia australis
AGCCAGTTTCCGGTGCGGGAATCGGAGTTTCTAGCCGTGCATCGAGATCCTAGAGGTGAGCCTGGTTACAGTCTTTATTTCTGTGATTTGTGTAATTAGGCTTGTGATGCTATTGTTTGGTAGCGTGCCCGGGTTCGGGGCGTTACAGTTGGTCTTGAATGCGATCTAATAGGCCCACAATGCATCATTCAGTCTCTCAGACCAATCCTTCCTATCGGGTTTGACAACCTTTTCTTAAATTTGCTTGATTTGCCTGTTAGATCCTTCCACCTAACCACTAGTTTGAGAATGATAAGGAGTGGCTAGCTTGTTAGTTATGGAGTATTTTTTCATTAGGGCTTCAAATGAACGATTGCAAAAATGTGTACCCCTATCACTGATGATAGCTCTTGGTACACTAAGCCTACAAAAAATGTTGGACTTGAGAAATTCTATGACAACCTTGTTGTCATTGGATTTGGTCGGTATAGCTTCTATCCACATAGACACATAGTCCACTACCAAAAGAATATACAAATATCCATGAGAGTTGGGAAATAGACCCATGAAATCAATCCCTCAGACATCAAAATTTCCACTTCCAAAATTGGATGCAGAGGCATTATGTTTCTTCACGAAATCTTTCCTAACTGCTGGCACCTATCACAACTTTTGCAGAACTCAAATGCATCCTTAAAAAGAGTGGACCAATAGAATCCACACTGAAGTACCTTTGCAACAATTTTATTGGGCCCAAAATGACCTCCACAAGCCTAATCACGGCAAAAAGACAACACACTTCTAATTTAGTGATCTGGTATGCATCTCCTAATAATTTGGTCAAGACAATACTTAAAAAAATATGGATCGTCCCAATAAAAGAATTTTACTTGAGACATGAATTTATGCTTATCCTACTTGGACCAGTCAATGGTAGTGACACTAGTTACCAAATAATTGACAATGTCTGCAAATCACGGTTCTGAATTGATTACAAATAATTACTCATCAGGAATACTATCATTGATTGGAGGGTCATTAGATGGTTCGAGATTTAAACGAGATGTCAACTACTACATTCTTGCAACCCTTTTTTATCTCTAATTTCAAGATCAAATTCTTGAAGTATAAGAATCCACCTAATCAATCGAGCTTTTGTATCTTTCTTTGCTAGGAGGTGTTTCAATGCTGCATGGTCAATGTAGATAATGATGTGAGATCCTATTAAGTAAGATCAAAATTTCTCTAAGGCAAAAACGATAACTAAAAATTCTTTCTCCGTGGTGGAATAATTTAGCTGTGCATCATTCAATGTCTTACTTGTATAGTAGATTACATGTGGTAACTTGCCAATTCTTTGATCTAGAATAGCACCAATTGCATAGTTAGATGCATCACACATCAACTCAAACGGTTGGGTCCAAACAAGTTGGTGAATGATAGGAGCCGAAGTCAACACCTCCTTGAGATGTTCAAATGCCTTTAGACATTCATGGGTAAAGTCAAAAGGGATATCCTTAGACAATAGATTGGTTAAGGACCTAACAACCTTGCTAAAGTCCTTAATAAATCTCCTGTAAAACCTTACATGGCTTAGGAAAGCGTTAATGTCTTTAACTATTTTTAGTGGAGGAAGATTCGCAATTTGTCCCACTTTGGCCCTATCCACCTCTAAGCCTCTTTTTGAGATGACATGGCCTAAAACAATGCCTTGTCGAACTATTTTCAGTATACCGATTTTGACTTGAGTGTTGATCATTGACCTGATCAGTTGACTAACCCAAATCGGTCTACCAAACCAGGGATTTTTGACATACTGAACCTGTTCTTCGACATGCCGAATCTGGGCCCAAATGCTTTTATAAAATATGATTTTGTGAGGGTTTTTGAGATTGGTTTGTATTGGTCCATTGAGATGGGATTGTGGGTCGTCAGTGGTGGTCCCTTGAGACACTTGATGCACCGCTTTGCCGAGGTTTTGGAAGAGTTTTCAAAGATATGAAAAATGGTTTTGAAAATGGTTTCAAAGAGATGAGTTGGTAGATTTGGAAAATGTTTTTCCTAGTTTTCTTTATGCAGGTCGAGACAATGTGGGCCGTGTCGTTGAGACCAGGGAATGTAACGACATTCTCGGGTGGTTGGGCGTGATTCCCTGGTCAAAGTTGGGGACCGAGATACCTAAGGCTGAGAGGCATCGGGTCTTGGAGGTATGAGACTCCATGACTGTCGTCTCAAGGCTAAGGTTATGGTCTACGAGTTGAGGTGTCTTATGGCATGATGGGGAGGTATGATACCCCTAATATAGCGGTGAGCACTGAGGCTCGGGTGTTATCGGGTGTGGAGGTATGACACTCCCTCCTGAGCACCGTGTGTGTAGGACGCCGTGAGGAGGTGTACCTTGTGGTGGCTAGTGCCGGTGCGACACGTGCCCTGTAGTTGGTAGCATCTTAAGAGACAGTATAGCCTTCCCAAGGAGGGGTTGGCTTTGTGAGGGTTCTCCAAGTGGGAGAATCGCAGGATGACAGGGCTCTTACACAGGGTGGCACATCGTGACAGTGCAGACGTCGTTGGTTGCTCTTCGATGGACTGCTTGAGGCTAGAGTTTGGTTGTCTGACACCAAACTTCCCAACTCACTGTGTGTGGTTTTGGCCATTGAGGGCCTTTGCTTGTGGTTTTGGCCATTGAGGGCCTTTACTTGTGGTTTTTGGCTAGTAGAGCCCCTGTTGTGGTTTTGGCTGGTGTGAGCTTGGTATGTGGGGTTTTAGAGAAATGGTTTGTGAAATGAATTTAAAAGAAAATTTATTATGGTTTTGTTTTCCATTGTTTTTTTCATGGGGTGCGTGCTGGGTGACTTCTATCACTCATGCGTTTTCCTCGTGTTTTTAGGTTGCAGGTGCAGGCATGCAAAAGGTTTAGTATAGTGCATATAGATTAGAGTCTCGTAGCCACACACACAGGTTCCTGGTAGTTTAATATCTTCCGTTTGACTTTAACTTTCCCGTAGTTTAAATTGTTTTAAATTATTGTGGAAAATGTGGGGCGTTACAGTTTGGTATCAGAGTCCTAGGTTTACTAGGTCGCACTAGGCTAGTGCTATACCTAGGGTGTCTGGTCTAGAGACTCCATAGGTTTTGCATGCATGGTAGAGTTTGCACCTGGCTTCTTCATGGTTTTCTGGTTGTTACTTTGTCTGTGGTGCAACTACTTTGCCTTTCTCTGGTAGGATGCCTCCTCATGGTCGTAAGGACAACACCCCTATCGAGGAGATCAAGTTTCGAGAGGACGTAGGTGGATGGAAGGCGGTTCGTGCAGAACTAAGGAGTTTGGCACACTAGATCTCTCACACGTTTAGCAAGAGTAGTGCTAGTGAGCCATCAAGTGACCCGTGGCTGAACCAGTTCACGAAGCTTCATCTGTCGTCTTTCAAGGGCAAGGTCAGTTCTAAGGAGAGCGAGGCCTAGCTGGAGAAGGTGGTGAAGATGCTGGAGAGTATGGCTTGCCTAGAGGAGCATTGGGTACGACTAGAGACTTATTTACTAGATGGTGAGATAGATAAGAGGTGGAAGTCTATGAGGCGGCTAAAGTTCCCAGACTCAGTCACTATTAGTATCCAGTAGAAGGATTTCAAGGCAGCCTTCTATGACAAATATTTTCCTACTCATGTGAAGGAGCAGCTTCGTCGAGATTTCCGGAGTCTAGAGCAGGGCACGATGTCAATGCTTGAATATGAGACTGAGTTTGCCCAGCTAGAACGCTTTGCTCTTGCCTATGAGTCAAAGGAGGAGTGAGCGTAAAGGTTTCTGGACAACTTGAACCCAGGGCTACGGGTGAAGGTGATGGGCTGTCAATGCCAGACTATGGAGGACATGGTTGGGATGGTGTAAGCACCTCGATTTTGAGGTGGCTCATGGATAAACTTTCTAGATGTTGCTTTGGATGTGGCAAACTCAACCACTTTTGAATCTCATTTGACATCTTAACCAACAAAACCAACCACAAACCTATAGCAGGCCCACAACCCAATCAGTAATTCAGGTATCTAGGGGAGAGCACCAAGTTAGAGCACTAATGTTGAGCACCTAGCTGAAGCGCCAAGCAAGAGCACAAAGGTGGTGCACCTAGCTGGAGCACCAAGGTGGTGCACCTACTAGGCATACCATCCTAGCGCACCAAACTGGCACACATGCACTTTTCAGGCTACTGACTGCTAGCTTTCCACCTCCCATGCTTGTAACCCTCACCAACGGATATTCCATGGGAATCTACGCTAGGCACTTCGTTTGCGAGGCTGTCTGCATCCCTTGGGAGTTACCCTTGAAAAACTCTATAAAAGGACCTCCTTTTGCAACCTTTCTTCTCTCTTGGTTGAACTTTGATCAAGCTATCCACTTACTCCAACAACTCTCTCTCATTTTCTTGAGAATATCCTTGCATTCCAGAGCATCCCCAGCCCCTCCAAAGCAACAAGGAAGTGTTATCTTGAGCTTTCTAAGAAGGAACATCTTAAGCAAGGTAGGTTTATCACCCTTCTCTTTATTTTAAGTCCTAGTTCTTACACTATATAAAGCATGACATGAACTTGATAGATGATTTGTTATTATGTTGTTTTCATGATTGTTTTATGATGAGATGATTGCTCCATGTATAAGATGTTCTGCATGTTAAAATCTGTATGATAAAATCTGCATTATGATATCTCTGTAAGTTGTTGTCATATCTGTTTTTTTACATAAGGAATCATGATTCATGCACATACATGCTACGAAATAAGCAGCAAATAAATTCTTTGCATGTTCACCCTTTGCAAATGATTGTCAACTTCATCAACTCATTACATATTCTTTAGAATCCTATGCAAATATTGCAGCCCTTAACCCATGATCTTGCATGATTTGAAACTAAATGACAAAAGACTTTCATTTGTTTGTGTTTCATCATTTTTGAGCTTTTTATCATCTGCATAACTGATCTGGTTAAGAAAAATTACAATTGATCTCTAAAATCTGGACCAGATTCTGTAATCAGACTGCAGTCTGATTCAGGTTTTATGGGGAGCATTATTCTGGCACACCAAACCAGAGCACCATCCTGGTGCACCGGTCTGGTTAGAGAGCAAATCATCATCTTTACATCATGATCTGCATGCTTTTCCTGATGTTTTTGCCTTTGATTTTTATGATGTGTATTCTCCGATATGACATGACTTTGCATGCATGATTTCAGTCTTGGATAGCACTATTTTTAAGACTTTTTGCATCTCGCATGTTCAGCCTGTTGCTGAAATCTGGTGAACTGATTGCCCCATGAACTCCTGTTTGGGAGGTTCTCATGCAACAGTCCATGATGCAGATCTGGATAGCATGGCTGGATCTTGTTGTTTTTACTTAGCATAAGGTTGGTGTGGTCTTGTGTGAGGCATACAACCCTTGAGCACAAGACTCATATTATGTTTTCACGCTTAGATTTTGATAGATACTCACGTTGCTTTTTTCCTGATGAGTTTGCAAGTTTACAAGATTTTTATATTGCATGGCATTCTGGTTTACTGTCGGATCCATGATTTTCTTTGCCACACTTTCCTGGCATCAGTAGAGCACATAGGTGGCGCACCAGACTGGAGCACCAGTCTGGCGCACCACACAAGCGCACCTGCCTATTTTCTGTTGCACACAACAGCTTTTGGCATGGTATTTAGCATGTTTCCTATTTTGATTTGCCTTTGGTTTTCTTTGGGTGTCTTCCTGGACATATCAGGATGACTCTACTCTATTTTCAGCCATTTTCATGCATGATAGCTCATGTTTTGCATATAGTAAAGCGAGAATGAAAGTCACTTGGTATTTTTAGATTTTTGATCATATCTGTGCAACATCCTTGCACCAGTGCTTGACCCACCGCACGGGCCGGTGACCTTTCTAAGCACTAGGACACACCCTACTTTCCATGTACCCATATTTAGCATAAGGCACCACTCACTTAGCATGGCATTGCATATCACCCTCGGGCGTACAGAAAAGGCTGAAAAGCTGACATTCCATATAAGTAAATGAGAAACCCATAGAAAGACCGATTTTTCGGGCACACAAGGGTGCCTAATACCTTCCTCGTGCGTAACAGGGATCCTTGCCCAATTTTCTGGTTTATGACCATCTTTTCCATTGGCTTTATTGCATGATTTGAATGTTTTTAAGCGGTTTTCCTCATCTTCCGTTTTTAATAGACTAGGTGGCGACTCCTGCTTTTTTATCAGTATTTTTATTGTTTTTGTCGTGACTTTGCCGATCCTCGTGCATTTGGCCTTTCGCGCCAAGCTCGAGGTTGTCGCCGACATGGTTACAGATGGCATATCACTTCGAGGCTGAGCATCAGAAGTTTCTAGAGGAGCATCCCAAAGGGAAGGGTAAGTCCTTTTTTACCTCCCGATTCTCTTTCTCCAGTCCTCCAAGTGTCAGTAGTTTAGGTAACCCTAAGAAGAAGCAAAAGGCAAGGTCCAGTATTTCCTCTACAGGCCAACGGAGTTTTGCTGGAAGTAGAGGAGCTAGCCTCAGTCAGAAATAGTCCAATGCTCCCGATGGGAACCAATGCTTCAAATGTGGTCAGGTGGGCCACATCACTGCATATTGTCCTCATCCTCGGCAGCCTTGGGCCTCAGTGATGTGCTATAATTGCGGGAAGGAGGGACACGTTCAAAGATCTTGTCTGGAACCACCGAGAAAGGTAGGAAGCGCACCACAGCTGCCGACTAGGGGACGAGTGTTTACCATTGCAGCTCCAAGCGTTAGGTCTTCGGGAGATGTAGTTGAGGGTAAGGATGATTAATTGGTTCTGTAACCTTCTGAGATTTGTTGTAATCTAAACATTTGCCTGATTGTATGGATGTGTGGTGCTGTTTGTTTGGCCATCGGTTCTTTTATTGTGATTGGTCGAGTAACCAAAGTGTTGTTTGACTCAAGGAGTTCTTTCTCCTTTATCTCAAAGCTTTTGTGGCGAAGTTGGGAGAGAGACTAGCTAGACTGGCTTTTCATCTCAGCATGGTGACGCCGTTAGGGGAGCACAGTTTGGCATGGAGGTATCTACGGTTTGTCGACTTGACGTTGAACGGTAGAGAGTTCGATGCTAGCCTGGTCGTGATGGTCATACTGGAGTATGACGTGATACTCGGCATGGATTGGTTGGCGCAGTAGTTTACTTTAATCGATTGTGCTCAGAGGAGAGTTTATTTTGGGTCTCCTAAGGATGGGTCTTTCTTTGTGTAAGGTGGGTGTCAGGGTGAGCCTAAACTTGTCATTTCATCTATGAAGGCTTATAAGTCTTTGGTCAGGGGTTGCATGGGGTATCTAACCAATATAGTTACCTCCACTTCTCCTGAGTTGAGTATTCACAACATCTCTGCGGTGTGTGAATATCCCAACATTTTTCCTGACGATTTGCCTAGTATGCTACCTAACAAGGAAGTAGAGTTCTTGATTGATCTGATCCCTGACTCTGGTGCTGTGCTAAAGCCTCCTTATTGCATAACGCCAGCGGAGTTGCGAGAGCTCAAGACTCAGTTGCTGGATAAGGGATTTTTCAGGCCAAGTGTGTCTCTTTAAGGAGCGTCTGTCTTGTTCGTTGGTAAGAAGGATGGTTTGCTCCGACTGTATATAGATTATTGGATGTTGAATTAGATCACGATGAAGAACAAGTATCCCTTACCCTACATTAATGACTTGTTCGACCAGTTGCAACCTGCATCCGTATTCTCGAAGATTAATCTGACGTCAGGGTATCACCAGTTGAGGATACGAGACTCAGATATTCAGAAGATTGCTTTTCAAACGTAGTACAGGTATTACAAGTTCACGGTCATGCCTTTCGGTTTGACCAATGCACTAGCTGCATTTATGGATTTGATGAACAAGATTTTTAGCCCTTTTCTGGACCAGTTTGTCGTGGTTTTATTGATGACGTGCTAGTCTACTTCCCTAATGTTGAAACTCATGCCTTGCACCTAAGGACAGTTTTGGATACTCTGAGACATCATCAGCTGTACGCTAAATTCTCCAAGTATGAATTCTGGCTGAGTGAAGTCATGTTCCTTAGCCATTTGATTTTTGAAGAAGGCATTAGAGTGGATCCTGCCAAGGTCGAGGTAGTGAGCAGTTAGGAGCGATTCAGGACTGTGTTAGAGATCAAAAGTTTCTTGGGTCTGACGAGCTATTGTAGGAGATTTATCAGGGATTTCTCCTTCATAGTCGCGCCTTTGATAGAATTGACTAGGAAGGGAGTTTTGTTTTGTTGGGACCAGAATTGTGAGGCAAGTTTCCAAGAGCTGAAGTCTCGTCTGGTTTCTGCCTCTGTGTTGACTCTGCCTTCTAGGAGTGGTGGCTTTACTGTGTATAGTGATGCCAGTGGTGTTGGGTTAGGGTGTGTTCTGATGCAGCATGACAATGTCATTGTATATGCTTCGTGCCAGCTGAAGGATCATGAGAAGAATTACTCAACCCACGATTTGGAGATGGCTGCCGTAGTGTTCGCTCTCAAGCTCTAGCAACACTATCTCTATGGAGAGCAGCTTAAGGTCTTCACTGATCATCAGAGCTTGAAATATATTTTCACGCAGAGGGACCTCAACCTGAGGCAGCGTTGTTGGATGGAGTATCTAAAGGACTATGATTTCAACCTATCCTACCACCTCGACAAGGCCAACGTGGTCGTCGATGCTTTGAGTCAGCGTACGCACATGTTGGCGAGCCTGATGGTCAAAAAGTGGACCATGCTAGAGAATCTGGTGAGCTGTAGGCTGAAGTGGCAAGCTTAGGGAACTGTTGTGCTTGAGTGACCAACCTGTCTGTTCGCCCTAAGTTGTTAAAGTTTATTGTTGCCTGTCAGTAGTTGGATCTATTTGTTCAAGCTGATTTTGAGAAGCTGGAGGCTGGCAGAGAGCCTCATTTCTCTGTTGGGGCATATGGAGAGCTGAGCTATGATATGTGCCTGTATGTGCCCCATCATGAGGAGGCTAGGCAGAGGATGTTGGATGAAGCACATCGGTCTAGGTACACTATTCACCCCAAGAGTATGAAGATGTATCGAGACCTGAAGGGGAATTTTTAGTGGCCTGGCATGAAGAGAGATGTTGCTGACCATGTAGCGAGGTGTACAACCTGCCAGCTGTCAAGGCAAAGCACCAGAGACCTGAAGGGACCTTACAGCCATTTGGTATTCCCTTGTCGAAGTGGTAGCACATCTCAATGGACTTTGTGACTGGTTTGCCATGGACTCAGAGGAAGAACGACACCATGTAGGTGATCGTGGATCGGCTAACTAAGTCTGCTCACTTCCTACCATTCGGGTGAAGCTTCCGATGCACCGCCTAGTGGAGTCGTATGTCTCCGAGCTGGTTAGTCTACATGGTGTTCCAGTGTCCATCGTGTCGAACAGAGACACGAGATTCACCTCAAGGTTTTGGAGAACTTTGCAGGAGACCTTTAGCACCGTGCTCAACTATAGTACAACAATTCATCCTTAGTCGAATGGTCAGACAAAGAGAACTATCCAGATGCTGGAGGATATGCTCAGAGCATGTGCCTTAGACTTTCAAGGGAGTTGGGAGGACCATCTGCTGTTGATTGAGTTCACTTACAACAATAGTTATCATTTGAGCATCGAGATGGCACCGTACGAAGTTTTGTATGGTAGGCCATGTAGATTGTCGGTTTGTTGGAGCGAGGTGGGCGAGCGTCAGTTGATTGGTTCTAAACTTGTGCAGTTATATGCGGACAAGGTGGATTTGATCCATAGCAGGTGGTTGGTTGCACAGAGTCAGCAGAAGAGCTATGCTGACAGGACGCGGAGACTGCTGGAATTTCTGGTGGGAGACTATGTGTTCCTGAAGGTGTTACCAACCAAGGGTGTTATGAGGTTTGGGAAGTGCGGGAAGCTGAGTCCTCGCTAAATTGGCCCGTACTAAATCACCCAGAGGATCGATGAGGTTGCTTAACGATTGGATCTACCACTAGAGATGTCGTCCGTGCACGACGTGTTCCATGTCTCCATGCTGAGGAAGTGCCTGGCTGACGCATCTCATGTATTTCTAGTTCATCCAGAAGGGCTCTAGGAAGACCTGTTCTTTGTAAGGGATGCCGTCCAGATTGTTGACCACAAGGAGCCAGTGCTGCGAAACAAGTTGATTCCGCTAGTTTAAGTATAGTGGCGCATCATGGAGCTGAGGAGGCCATGTGGGAACGTGAGGAAGCCATCCTAGCCTAGTACCCGTATCTTTTAAGGGGGTTAGGATGTAAGACCCGTAATATTCATTTCGTAATTATTTACATTTTAATGAATTTATTTCCTAAACGAGTGTTACTGTTCCAAGGCTTGTTTGTGTGTTTTTGTGTTATTGGACTTGGGCCTCGTGGGCTAGCTTCTGATTACGCGTCCCTGTGCGTGGTTGACACTGTGCATTGTGACACTATGCTTGTGAGCCTGGGTGTGGGTCCGTGTGGGGCCCACATTGTGGGCCGGTTGGTGGGAGAGTTTGGTGCAGGTGTTAGCTAGTGCAGGAGGCCGGTGGTTGCACTATGCATGCATGCATGCGACTACCACCTTGGGCGCATATATATATGCTCGATCGATGACTCTTCCTCCGCACCTCTCCTCCTCTCCTTCTCTGTACTTTCTCCCTCCATCTCGAGCACGCCACTTCCCTTCCTCTTCCTCCCCCTCCACTCGCTTTCTCTCCCTCCATTCACTCCCCTCCCTCCCGTTTCTCTCTCCCTTCCTCCCCTGTTTCTCTCCTCCCCAACATTTTCCTTTCTGTTCGACGTACTCAAAGGACGATAGAGGCGTGCAGCAGTGTATGGTGGTGCATGGAGCTCCAAAGTAGCGCCCCTGTGGTCGTGTGAGCCCCGACGAGGGTCGTGGTCACCAGAGTCGGTCGGAGAATCGCCAGCGAGCGTTTCTCAGGTACGCACCTTCAACCCTTGAATAGAGAGAATGAAAATGATAGAAATTGATATGATTGCATGAAATCTAGGTAAATTTACAGTCTTAGAACTTATTGTGTTTTTATGAGAATTTATGGTGGATTTATGGGCATTTATGCTAGTGGTTGTGTGTTGGATCGTTTTGACCCTTATGCCTTTACGATTTATATCTTGATGCATGGTGAATGGATTTTGGTTTTGTTTGTTAGGATCTGGAGTAGACTCGAGGGTCTACATCTTAGGTTTTATGCAAGATTTTTGGTGTTTTTTTGGGAGGTTCGATCGAAGGTCCCACTTTGGGCAATTTTGAAATGTGTAGGTTGGGTCGTTTTCTATTTTTTGCAGAAATTGGCATACCAAATAATTTCGATATGTTGTTTTCTATCAGATTAGGTCGTTTAGTCAAAATTCGATCGTTTGATTTTGGACGCTCGACCGAATCAGTGGATTTCGGTCGACCGAACCAATTTTCGGTATACCGATTTTGGCCTGAGTGTTGATCATTGACCTAATTTGGTCGACTGACACAAATCAATCTATCGAACCAGGCATTTTTGTTATACCGAACCTGTTTTTCAGTATGCCGAATCGAGGCCCAAATGCTTTTATAAAATATGATTTTCTGAAGGTTTTCCGGATTGGTTTGTATTGTCCAATTGAGATGGAATTGTGGGCAGTCAGTGGTGGTCCCTTGGGACACCTAATGCACCGCTTTACCGAAGTTTTAGAAGAGTTTTCAAAGATATGAAAAATAGTTTTGAAAATGGTTTTAAAGAGATGAGTTGGCAGATTTGGAAAATATTTTTCCCAGTTTTCTATATGCGGGCCAAGACAGTGTGGGACCGTATCATCGGAACTAGGAAATGTGACAACATTCTTGGGTAGTCGGACGCAACTCCCTGGTCGAGGTTGGGGGCCATGATACCTAAGGTTGAGGAGCATTGGGTCATAGAGCTATGAGACTCCTTGATTGTCGTATCAAGGCTAGGGTTGAGGTGTCTTATGGCATGACAGGAAGGTACCATATTCCTGCTGTCGCTGTGAGCACTAAGGCTCAGGTGTTGTCGGGTATGGAGGTATGACACTCCCTCCTGAGCATCGTGTGTGAAGGATGTTGTGAGGATGCCTACCCTGTGCTGGCTAGTGTGGGTGAGACACGTGCCCCATAACTAGTAGCGTCCTGAGAGACAGGACAACCTTCCCAATGAGGGATTGGCTTTGTGAGAGTTCTCCAGGGGGGAGAATCACAGGACGACGCAACTCCTGCATAAAGTGGCACGTTGTGGCAGTGCAGACGTCATTGGTTACTCTTCAGTAGACTGCTTAAGGACAGAATTTGATTACCTGGGGATGGACTTCTTGACTTATTATGTGTGGTTTTGGCCATTGAGGACCTTTGCTTGTGGTTTTGGGCTAGTAGAGCCCCAATTGTGGTTTTGGCTGGTGTGAGCCTGGTTTGTGGGGTTAAGAGAAATGGTTTGCGAAATGAATTTAAAAGAAAATTTATTATGATTTTGTTTTCTGTTGTTTTTTTTCGTGAGGTGCGTGCTAGGTGACTTCTATCACTCATGCGTTTTCCTTGTGTTTTTGGGTTACAGGTGCAGGTATGAAGAAGGTTTAGTATAGTGCATATAGATTAGAGTCTCATAACTGCACATATAGGTTTCTAGTAGTTTAATATCTTCTGTTTGACTTTAACTTTCCCATAGTTTAAATTATTTTAAATTATTGTGGAAAATGTGGGGCATTACAGTTTCACCCTTACGTACTTTGAAATGATATACAACAAACAATTGTGCTCAAACAAGTTGTTCTTCCTACTAACTACATGCTTTAAAATGCTAGGAATTAAGTAAGAGAACATGTACCTTTCCTCCAACAATTTTCAAAAAAAATGAATTGACAAGAATAAAAAATGCACACTATATGATGTATGCCCTTAAGAATAGGTTTTTATCTTGTCATGAAAGATTTTTATTGGATTCAAATTTATGCTCGACTTTTAAATTAGTGATCAAGAAAAAATAGAAATCGAAGTAAAATATAAGCCCTAGATCAAAATTCTAGAAAAATCCAAAATATCATAATTTAAAATTTGAAAATAATTCATGACCTGGGTGCCCAAGAGGCGCTTAAAATGCAATTAGTGCCTTTGAGGTGCCCTCTCTTCCTCTAATCTAGAATTTTTTCCCTCTTTCTCTTCTAGATCTCTAGAAATGTCCTTGAAAATAAATAAAAGAAGTAGATGCTTTTTTTTTAACAAACAAAAAGAAAAAATAACTAACAATAAATCAATGTTAAAATACTAATTCCCCAGCACCAGCACCAAAAACTTAATGTGTTCGTTTTAATTACCGCAAGTGCACAGCATCCAATGTAGTACGTTGGCAAATATCAGTCGATCCCATAGAGAAAAGTGTTCAAGAAAAAAAAATTATTATCAATTATTGAAATGAAAAGTGAGAGAGATGACAATTAAAGACTGAATCTAAAAGAACAAAGAGCAACAGATTAAGTAAAACTAGGATTTTGAATCCATTTATCTAGAATTAAGAATGCATGATCATGTTTATTCCCTCCCCTTCTATTTGATCAAAATAATTTAATTCAATGATTCTTATCCACACAAGAATAAACTATATGTCAAAAGTGCACCATAGCATATCAAGATTAGGAGTAAAAACACACAAACCAAATTAAATCAGATGATATATGATGGAATTGAGATTATATACACAACCCTCAATTAAATCTTCCTTAAGCATAGACTAAAAAGATGCAATCAATGTTAGTCTATCAAAGTTTATCGATTCTATGAATGATCTATGTAATATACATCCAACCCACATATTCATTGCATAAAACACAAGGAGAAAGAGAAGAAAACATGATTACACATCCTAATCTAGATAATCTTCATCTCTACCCTAGATTTAGAAGATTAGCCACACATGATTACGCAAAACAATAAAATTAAAGAGGGGAGAGAAGAAATAGAAGGCATAATTAAATAAAATAAACTTTTATTGAAGGAACCTGAGATTACAGATGATCTTCCTCTTCTCTCAAAATACAAAAAAGAAACAAACTCTAAAACCTAGATGGGAGCCTCTATAGATCTACACAAGGGGTCTTTTTATAGACTTACAAGGACTTATTTACATCAGAGACAAATTCGACGTCACAATTACATTTTCAAAATTAAATACAATATATTTCCAAGTACACGTCATCTACCTCAACGGTCCGGTCATCTTCCTTCTTATTGGGTGCCTGGGAGGCATCAGATTGTCATCTAGACGCCTCTTAGGTGCCCAGATCATCTGGATCATTGTTGATTTTGGTAGCTTCGTTGGCTCATGTTTATCCCAATAATTTGACACGTGGAAAATCTCATTTTAATTTCTTGACGTGACTCTCAAATCTTCCATGCAAATCTATCCTTTCTTTCTGACGTAATTATTCTTTCTCCCTTGTTTTTCTCTAGGTTCTTGCAAAATTTGCATAAAACACCTCGTGTAGCATTATTTATGTATAAAATAAATAAATATGAGAATAAAATATGTATGCATTATAAACTAATCATTGTATTAGCTTACTTTCTTACCTTTTATTCACATTTCTAAGTCTACAAAACAGAAAAGGAGAATTTACATTTATTTTTATATTTTGTATTGTTTCATATGCATTGATTGATTTTTGTAATCAAGATATGTTTTAGACACATAGGAGGACTAAAGTCAATGATGGTAGATCTATTTTTTGGTGTTTTTTGGGAGTGTGGGATTC
Organism: Posidonia australis; assembly: GCA_024699735.1. Classification (NCBI taxonomy): domain Eukaryota; kingdom Viridiplantae; phylum Streptophyta; class Magnoliopsida; order Alismatales; family Posidoniaceae; genus Posidonia; species Posidonia australis. The sequence goes on from JAMKQA010051923.1 coordinate 14,734, forward strand.
AGAGAGTTAGTAGGGGAAGGGTTCTCTTAGCAGTATTTTTTCACCTTTTTCTGTAATTTTCCTTCTTTTTGTTCATTTTGCTACTGTAGTTGGTGATATGAAAAACGCATGTGAGTGAGTTTTAATTTATGAGTTGTTCCCTTAATATAGAAAGTTGTTTAATTATAAAATTTATGTAATTTTTCTGTCAACCTTTCTCAAGGAGTTAGATGATTAGATTTTCTAGTATTAAATCTTCATAAGTAGATGATAGTTGAGGTTCACATAATCTATTATGGTCTGTGCTTTTTAGTATGCTATTGCTTTATTTGGAAATAGTTGTTGAGAAAGACATGCAAATAAATTCTGGTTTTACTGGAGGATTTCTTCAACATATTAAGAAGAAAACCAATGCTGAAATCAATGTTCAAAAAAAAATGGAATGGTATTTGGAAGAAAAGCTACTTCCGTTGAATTACAATGATGAGTTATCATTTGATATTTTGCACTAGTAGAAGCATAATGCACTAAGGTTTCCTTGTTTAGCAAAGATGGCTCATGATGTTTTGACCATTCCTATTTCAATAGTTGCTTCTAAATCTGCTTTTAGTTGGGGATGTAGAATCATTGATGATACTCACTCTTAGTTGACTTCTGATATGATAGAAGTTTTAGTTTGTTGAAAGGATTGATTGCCATCACTTTCTGGGAAATTAAGTAACTTAACCATTAATACTTCTTTATTTTAATTTTTATTATACAATCAAACATTATATCTAACATATTTCCTTTATTTTACTATTGATAGGCACCGACACCGTTGCTATTGAGTGAAATTAGTTATTAGTATATAAGTATCTTTTAAAATTAAATCGTTCATTTGTTTTACTTTAAACATGGTGTATGTATATTTACTAATCAAGTTATTTTTCCTTTTGTAGGTGTGATTAATGAGAATGAAACAAACTCTAGGTCTAAGAGATTTGACAATATAATGTGTAAGAATATTGATTTTTTGTTGTGTTTGTAGCACAACTTGGAATATTTTGTTGTTTATTTGTGTTTGAACTTATGTTATTAATTTTTGTTTAAATATAGCTTGAACATTTGTTATTTATTTGTGTTTGAACTTATGGTCCATTTATGTTGAAGAACTGAGATTATGATTAATTCTTGTTTGAAGAAACTTTGTAATTATGATTTATGATTTATGGTTAACACTTGTTGAATTATTATTGTTGATGTTTAATTATCATATTGTTTACATTTATTTTTTATAAAAACAAGTTTTATACTCATTGAATAGTATTCAATGAATACTTGAATTATTATCTTATAGTTTTAGGTTTATTATTTACAAGTTTATAATATTTATATTTTGGATTTTTTGGATATTTCGGATACGGATGTATTCGTATTTAGGTTTCTCGATCAATTCGAATGCATTCGACAAATTTAGATACGGATATTAAATTTAACATTCATTTGGATATGGATATGAATTGAGATGTAGAAGAAAATTTTCGAATTTAAATTCAGATATTGACAGATTTGCTTCGTATTCGCGCCATTTATACCCTCACCTAGGCGTAGTGTTGGTCGAGTCTGGGATTAGAATCCCTGGGTGTTTAGGCACAAAGGGGTGTCAATGAATGTAACTCGTGCGGTGAAATATATATACTTGTTGAGGGCTGCATTCTTGGGATAGATGGACTCCTACATGACATAGCTCTCCATGGTAGTGTTGTAGGGATGGGGTTTGAGTGCTCGACGACTGCTTGTGGTTGGTCGATCATTTGTGGCCATGGTGATACGATAGATTTTTGCATTGGGTGCATGTACTGTGGCTTTCTAAAAGTGCATAAGTGATTTCAAAGATGCACATGTTTAGGAAAAAAGCAAAGAATTGTTTTAAAAGAAATGTTTTAAAGGATTTATACTTACTAAATTGCCTTGTTGAGATTCTGTGGTTTGAGATGAGATTCTTGTTTTGGTGGCACGTTTTGGTGGCAGATCTTGGGTTTAAGAGATCTAGGTTTTTTGTTTTAAGTCGATCTTCCTCGATAAGTGTTACAGTGAGTCGGTGATTCGTGTTCTTTGTGGTTTAGGTTTATGGAGGATTTTAGTAATTTTGGATTTCCTGTCTCGATACATTAGACCATTGAGCCTTTACAGGATTTTTGTCTAGTTTTGGTGTAGCCTTTGAGTTTGGCTTTTCGATTTTTTTTTTCAATCTTGTTTCTTGATTTTGTTTAGGTGGGTGTACACTGAGTGACCCATTTAAGTAGTCACTCATGCATATTTTATTTTATTTTATTTTTATTTCGTAGGTATAGGTGTAAGAGTAGAACATTTACTAATGCACATAAAGAGGAGTCATTCTACTACACATCAAAGGTTCTAGATAAGTCTGTTGTATTAAATTTATTTCTCTCAATTATATAATTTATTAATGAATATGCTTAGATATATATATATAGATACACACATAGACCTGTCAATTCTTGACACGACACGATTACACGAAACGACACAACACGACACGATAACACGATAAAATTTAGTTATAAATTTTTTTAATTATTTTGAAATATTTATGTGATTTATGGTTAATAAACATAATTTTATTTTGACACGATTAGACACGATTATTACATGATTTAACACGATTGGAACTGATTGAACCCAGTTAATACACGTTTAACATTAATAATAGATTATTAAGCATATTATTACCAAATTGAATACAAATAT
>JAMKQA010051924.1:0-12392 GCA_024699735.1 Posidonia australis
TTGTCCATCCAACAAAAAAATAGTATCATTAAATCAACCATCATCATGAAAAAAAGCATTCCTTAAATCGTTCTTATCTGCATAATTTGTAAATTTATTTTTTACTTTTGCAGTAAAATGTCTACTAAAGGGTTATATGTCCATCTAAGAACTTGCATAGCTCTATAATGCAAGGACAGAGCATGCTTGTGTAGAATTGGACTTGATTCTCTAGACCCTTGTCTGTCTCGTGTTGGTTTTACACTGCTGAAACTTTTGGTAGTTTATCAAATTCAGTTAATCCCAAGGCAGCTAGAGTTAAAAATGATATGATATTCTGATATATTTATTGAAGTCTTTAATCAAACAGAACTATTGGTACGAATAATTGCTGCATATTGTTGCTCACTTTGTCCTTAAGACACCTTTCTATACATGTTTCTTATTCTTTTGTCTGTCTTTTTATTTGTAACATTGGCAGCGAGGAAGAAGCAAGAATGAAGATCTATTCGGTATCTACAAGACATTACTATGCATTTGGAGCTCTTATTCCTCAAGAAGTTTCAAATAAACTGAAGTGTACGTATTTGACATGCTTCTTTGCCACTTGTTTTCAATTTTGGATCAAAGCTCTCATCTTTAGCTATTTACGTTGCAGCTCTGCCAGGGGTTCACTGGGTGCTTCCTGACTCTTACTTGCATCCAAAGACGAAAGATTATGGAGGTAAAATAAGCAATTCATTCTGTAGTTGCATTTTTTTTAATCACAATAAAGATTACTTTTTACATATTTAGTTTCCCTGGTGAATGCTAGTAACCTGTTATCTCTAAAAACTCTCAAGTCTCTGAAATCCTTTTCTTTAGATGTTGAGAATTGTTCTTGAATATTGGCCAGGGGAACCTTTCATCAATGGAAAAGCTGTTCCGTATGACCCAAAATACCATGCTATATGGCTTCAGAACAACCAAAAGCCCCCTGAGAGAACTAGCAGACGCTTCGACAGATCTCGTAATTTTGATAGACCAAGAGACAGTTGGCAACCACGTGATTCTCAGGGCAGACCTCCCCGGCCGCCAATGCCTAATCAGAATCGTGAGTTTGAAAAGCAATCTGTGTCACACACACCCTGTCCGGTCGAGAGACTATGATACCCTTTGGCTATGCTGGTTTGAATACTTTTGCATTCTCCTGGCTTGATGTTATTATTCTGACGGGATGTCACAATATTTACATGGTTTGAAGAGTACAGTACCTCTCTGACTTCTCGTCTTAATGTTCAGTATTGATGCATTTTTTTTAACCCAATATTATATCAAACGTTTAACCGAAGAAGGAAATAGGTTTCTTGTGTACTGCGATAACAGTTTCTGAATTAATCTGAGTTCAGAGGAAGTAATTTTTGTGATAAGATATGATCTTATACATACTCAACAAACGAAGCCACAATTTCATGTGGGTTACGTGCTTGCCCATCTCAAGCACCGAGAAGCCGACTTGTTTGGGTCCAGTTTGTTACCTACTTTGAGTAATGTGAAGCTAGCGACAACTGAGGCTCATTTAAATGATCAGACTAGGTTGAGTTTTGTTGGGCTCGTTTGGTGGTTTGGTAGGCCCGGTTGGCTAATCTCGTGTACGTTTCAGTCCATAAACTTCAAAAAAGAACGTTTTTGTAATTTATTATGTTAACACCCTATGCTCATCAGTCATAACAAAAATTACGAGAGTCGGAGGGTGGACTGAACAATAATTTCTTATCTGATCTAATTGATGAAGACTGAACTTAAAAAGTTAAAATAAATTCTGGACATGTCCGATCAATTCCCTACACTGGAAATCTTTCCGATTATGGATAAGTTGTTAATAATTCTGTAAGAAAAAAGAGAGGACAAACTTACCTTTCGAAGAACTAAAAAATAGAATTCTCGTAAAAAGGAAGTAAACTCCCTCTATTGGGAAGTCATATAAAAGAAAGCTACAAAAAGAAGAATTTTTCTTGCATTCCCGTCTAGGACTCCAATTTGCGAGAACAACGCCTAATCAAGACATTTAAATTCCACAATTATTAACAATTGCCTTCCTCACTCTCATTTTCCACTGATACAGGGATAGGAGAATCCTTACAGAGCAAACGTATTTTTCAACCATGGATTTAATTATAATTGCATGTAATTAAATTTCATTAAGATCCAAATATTACAACTACTTCATATAAGCTGAAAGTTTTAGTAAATTCAATAAAATTTAAGCATTAAAATTTATTACTTTATTCAGTGATGATTTTTTTCAAGGTTTGTGAAAGTAGAGAATACAAATTTTCTTTTGGAATGACAATAAATAATCTCTGGCATAAGTGGATAAGAAGAACATTTATTTAATTTTTTTATTTTAAAAATATATAAAAAAATTATCACCTACTGCAAATTGATAAAACAATCATTTTAAAGGTGTATATTTAAATTGCATAAAGGTATGCGTATATTTGTAACTAAAAAAGGAGGTAGTTTGTAAAATTATCACCTATTTCTAAATAATCTCATACTTTTATCAAATATGATTATCTATTTACAAGCTATTTTCTATAAAATTTTGCCATTTTCAACAAAAGAATCCTAAAAAAAAAGGTCTAAAAGACACAACTAAGAATTTTAAACTTAACACTGATCTCGAGTTCAAATCCTAAACATACATAAAAAAAAAAATAACGTTTACAGAAAAACAAACGGATCCTAAAAGTGCTGTCGCCATCAAAAAGGAAAAAAGAAAAAATTCTCTGCCGATGACATCTGCAGTCTACTCTAGGTTGTTACATTTGTGGGTCCAAAACGCCCGGTCTTTTTTCCCGTTTCCGATACATTACCAAACAATATAAATATAATTTTATAGTAAAACAAAATCTTTAAAAACCTTCCGTTTGCGTCCCTTTTCCGCTGTATTTATTCTGATTCGTTCTCTTTTTGGTACGCTGCTGCTCAACAGAGATCTCCTCCCAAGTCCCAATCAATCCCGATGCAACCAAAAATGTACCGCCACCATTAGTCGTTTTCCACACCAGGACTTTGGGCTGTTCTTAGGAAGAAGAAGACAGAGAACAGGAAGTGAAAAAAGGGTGCTGCTACTGGTCTTGTTGTTCTTCCTTGGGCTTTCTATTGGTGGTATGTTCATCTGTTTTTTTATTGTGGTGGATTGAAAGGTTGCTTCTTGGTCGATTTGGTTTTGTAAAGACATGTTTTATGTTCTTATAAAGAGAAGTTTTTGAATCGATTGGTTGTTTTCATGGAGTTGCTTGGTGCTAGGCTTGGTTATGAAAGTTTGGAATTTTCTTTTAGTATTAGTTTATTGGGTGCTGTTTATGCCGTTTTACAGACCAATCAGGAGCCTGTTGCATGTTTAGGTCTACTCTATTGCTGTCTTCCCACTTTCTTTCCCATTGTGCATGTGCATATATTGCATTGTGCAATTTGTGTGGCGTTTGAATAACCAGCGGTTCTGTAGGGAAAATATGGACCATTCTTTTGTTGCTATTAGGTGGATTGTGTCAGAACAAATCAAACCTATTGCAAAGATACGTATGTGTTCGGCTGTTCCTTTTTTCCGTATGATGTCTGATTCATTTTTTTTCTAACTGAATTTCACAAGATGACGCTGGTCTGTATATTTCGTGTTCCAATTACCTTCTTGGGACCTGCTACCTGAAGAATAAAGAAATCTTAGACATTTCAATCTTCAGTTGAATATCAAATTCAATTACGTGAGTATCAGTTTAATCATTGCTATAGTGCTTTCCAACTTTCAACCTACAATCTCCAACTGAAAATCAGCATTAAGAAACAAAAATTACCAATCGATGGTACTGATTCTAGAAATATAATGCATTGTAGTGTCATGTTACCATATCCAGAGATCATAATGTTAGTGAAACTTCACAGGTTTTCTACAAAAGTTCTTCTGCATTTGAAATACTCTTAACTTATAGATGCATGCTTATGATTCCTTTGATGATCTTATATAATTTTTCTTGAATTTTTCACAACAGGAAGGGAACACAAATATTAACTCATATATGGCTCGAGAAAGTTCAGCAGCTGAATCACCTCAGCGTAGGTCTGGTCTTTTAAGAGATCAAGTCCAGTTGTTAAAGAAAAAGCACTGTAATCGATATGAAATTGTTCCAATCCCAGAATCATTGTCTTTTGACAAAGGCTTCTACATAGTAATCCGTGCATGTCAGTTGTTGGCACAAAAGAATGAAGGCACAATATTTGTTGGTGTTGCTGGCCCCTCTGGCGCTGGAAAGACTGTATTTACTGAGAATGTGCTCAGTTTAATGCCCAGTGTTTCTATTTTATCAATGGATAATTATAATGATGCAAGTCGTATTATTGATGGAAACTTTGATGGTAACTACTATCTTTAATTAATTCATAATTTTATTCTCATTTTACATGTACAAGTAAGTTTTTGCAAGTATATGTGTCTGGGGTAATGATAAAGTGTTTCCTTCATCAATCATCCATTGTTTCATACATGCATTTTTTAAAGATTATTTTTACTCTTCACCTTTCATAAATTCTGTTGATACATATTATAAAGAATCTATTTTTCTTTGTTTATAACCTTGTAATTTAGTTTGTTAAAACTTACAGATACTGAGATGTGGCTTCTATATCATTCTGTACCAAATCTATCTGTTATTTACCTTAATTTTGTATTTATACCTCATGGTTGTGTACTTGTTGACAGCATGACCTTATAATACATTGATACTGCCCTTAATGACTAACAGCCTAATTGAAAATTGATTTGAACTTCTGTAACAGATCCAAGGTTAACGGATTATGAAACTTTACTTGAGAATATTCATGGTCTAAAAGAGGGGAAGACTGTTCAGGTGCCAATATACGATTTTAAGGCAAGCTGTCGCACGGGATACAGGTTAAGATACCTTCCATCCAGTCACATTCTGGTGCATTTCTAAAATTTGACCATAAATTGACAAGTATATTACTATTATTTTGCATGCATGACAGAGCAGTTGGAGCTCCAAGCTCTCGAATTGTAATTATAGAAGGTATCTATGCTCTAAGTGAAAGATTGCGGCCTTTGCTGGATCTTCGTGTTTCTGTGACTGGTGGTATTCACTTTGACCTTGTAAAAAGAGTTCTAAGAGATATACAACGTGCTGATCAAGAACCGGAAGAAATTATACAGCAAGTCTCAGAGACGGTGGTTTTCCTTTTTAGTCTTCTACTAATCTATTATTTGCGTTGGCACTTTTAACTTGACTTCTACGTATTTAACTCTGTTTTAAATCTTAAATAAGGATTCTAATTGAAAATCAAATTTCAAGACGAATTTTAATATTCTAATACCCTACACTAGGTTTATCCAATGTACAAAGCCTTCATTGAGCCTGATCTGCAAACTGCGCATATAAAAATTATCAACAAGTTCAATCCATTCTCAGGATTTCAAAATCCCATGTACATTTTAAAGGTCTGTATTTCGATCATTCTCTTATTCATCACAAGTTGATTGGTTTCGTAGTATGTTGTTGCTGTATTGTTTCACATATGTTAGCATTTTATATTAGCTCTTTGTGTTATTCTAGTCGACAAAGACATTGACAGTGGACAAGATCAAGGCTGTCATCTCCAAAGAGCACACTGAGAAAATAGATGAGATTTATGATATTTATCTCCTACCGCCAGGTGAGGATCCTGAGGCATGCCAATCATATTTAAGGATGCGAAACAGGGATGGGATATATAATCTTATGTTTGAGGTATGTCTCTAGGATCATTTGCACCTCTCATTTTTTTCACAGGAGTGATTTTCATGTTAAACTTTGAAGCATGAAAATTTTCAATTAACTTAATTATAGTTTTTTGGTTACTATATCATAAGATATCATTTCTGAGAGCAGATTTTTTTTCTATTGTTATATAATGTATGCAAGCTTTGAGGGACTAACAACAATAATAGCCATGCTTTGAAGGACTCATGACAGAAATATTGTTTGGACCATGTAATCTCACTGTTCATAGAAAACAATTGTTGCTTATGGAATTGTAAAATTTGCACCATTTGTGGCCATGTAATTTTTTGTCAATGGAACTGTAAACACACCCACCTTTTATGATCATGTAATTGTTTTCCATGACTTGACTTGAATGTTCTTGCCACTCTCAGGAATGGGTTACCGACAACCCTTTTATCATATCACCAAGGATCTCTTTTGAAGTAAGTGTACGTCTTCTCGGTGGCTTGATGGCCTTAGGATATACAATTGCAGCCATTCTCAAAAGGAGAAGCCATGTATTTTCTGATGATAAAGTTAATGTAAAAATCGACTGGTTAGAAAAATTGAATCGACATTATGTGCAGGTAAGACACCCTTGGACTTCGTCTGGTGTTTCACTAATGATTGTGCTAAGTATGTGTGCATTGGTAATGAGAGTTCTCATCTTAGGTTATTTAAAGCACCTAAGGAATCAGCACAAATAGAACGTTCTTAGCTCAATTTAAAATGCCACCACAGTCATCCTCAACTTTGTGTCCACTACCCACGCCACCCACACCACCCACAAATTATACTTGTTGGAACAGTTGTTAGTTCCCTCACATATACTTGACCATCAATACTGTCACAGTGTCACCACAAAAGTCTTCCTGCTATGACACTACTATCAACGCCATGGTCGTCACAACTTATAGTTGCTTATTGCTGGTCATACAAGGGCTTTGGATTGGTTTTTATTTCTTCACAATATTAGAGTATATACAAGTTTGATGATTCATGGCTTTTATGTACAAAGCATGGCATAGTGTTTTATGTTTCCAGAATCACGTAATTAAGTGGTTCAACAAATATAAGTGGTAAAGCAGGTTTTCGTTGTTGTGGTTTTGGCATTAATTTTCGGAGAAGAGAAGATAAAGGAAAATGTTTTCCATGTATTATAAATATACAGAAAGGGTTATATGTATAATGGTATCTCCTTGTTGCAGTAAAGTAAATAGGTAATCATATGTAAGATTCACCATTACAGCATGTTTCTACAATGGTAATGATTTACTCAAGAAGAGGGATAACCATTCGTAAGAGGCATATGTGTACATAAATTAGTGCATTTATAACTTTTTAGTAGCTGCAAATTCATTTTTAAAAAACTGTGTATTCAAAACCAAATTTGAATAAGAATGTAGTGTTAAATTATATTATCTTACAAACAGAGGGATCATAATGTCTTTGATTCGTGAAGGTACTCACATTTATATATTTGAAGTGTTCATAAGACAAAACATAATCATTTATAGACACAATAGGATGACTATTGGATTCAAAATTTTCTTGTTAGGGTTGTTCTGTTATGTTTTTTATTGCAATTTGGTTTTGAATCATGGAAGCCAATGTAGCATTTTAGCATTTTAGTTACTGCACCATTGTTCTTCATTGGAATTGTGGGTCTTGTGAATGAATATGCTTCAAGTACAGATAAATTGTTCTTAGCTGCAAAGAATTAGGTGCATTTAGTTCTTCCCATGTGGCCCTAGCTGGTTTGAATGCCTGATCCATTCTTGATCTGTTATTGGTCATATACTGTGCCATATGAATGTCTTACTTTCTCAGAAAGTGATGCAAACTCTCCCTACCTTTCCCTATTGTTGTGCATACTTCATAAAATTGTGCTAGTCTAGTCCCCCATAGCCTTCTTTTCATATTTTTAGGCTTTATTTTCTTAATATCATTGTAAATCTGCTCAATCATCATGCTTTTTTACAAGTTTTTTAGGCTCAACTTGGAATAATAATGTCAATTGAGGGTAAGATAAAATCATGGTTCTAAATGTCGATTTCGTGTCGGACTTCGATAAGTTGAAAAACAGACATGTGTCGGAAAAATATCGGTATGTCGGAATTGTGTCGGTGGAAACACGGTAAAAAAATTTATATTTGTTCAGAAAACTTCCATTTCGACATCGTGTTGGAGTCGTATCAGTAAATTGAAAATAAGACACGTGTCGGTGAAATTTCGGTGACACGCGTAGACATTTGGTACCATGGATAAGATAAAGGAACTAAGCTTTGGTGGTTTAATTATGTAAACATAAAGACACAGTGTAGTCAAGAAGAGTTGCCTGGAATGTCAATTGAGGATAAGGTGAGATAAATGAACTTATCTTTGGTTGTTTAATTATGTAAACATAAAGACTGTGTAGTCAAGAAGAGTTGCCATGTCACCTTAGGGAACCAGGCGAGGCAACTTGGTCCAATCTGGTGATCACCTTGCTGAAAGGTGGTTCTTTTCCAGGCATTTTCTTTTCCTTCTTTGTTATTTGTTTCCCTCCTTTGTTCTCTTTTTCTATTTTGGTAATTTTACTCCTTTTTCTTCTCCTCTTCTTTTCCTCTTCCTCTATTTCTTCTTCTCTTCTTCTTGTTTTCCTCTTTGTTCTCTTATTCTTGTCTTTTCTGTTCTCTTCACACACACAAACAAATTCATGTTTTCTTATACAGGCATGCACAAACAGATTCTCCTCTTTTCAGTTATCTTCACGTTTTTTATTCATTCACACTCAAAAGAAACTGTATGTACTACCGAAATCCTCTTTGTTTTGTTGAAAACTTTTAATGGCATCCGTAGTGGAGGTATGTAGATGTCTGCATTGTACTTGTTTTTGCTTTGTAGTTTACTTAGTATTTGATTACATTGTCATTTAGTTGAACGATTGGATCTTTATTTTCATGTTGAATACATATTTATCTATCTATTTATGTGTTTGTGTTTGTGTGTGTGTGTGTGTGTGTGTGTGTGTATTAATTCGTCACGTCGCTTCAATCGGGCTATCATCTCACCTGTCACCGTAGGCGTTTCGAGGGTCTTGACTACTTTGCATAAAGATGATTTGGCTCAAGATAGAGTCATAAAGCATGGAGGATCACTAGAAAAATTAACTAAGAGAGGATTCAGGTTTCAACATGAAGGCACTGTTGTCATTGCTGTTAAATTTTTTCGAGTTCCATTGTTCATCTCTAGAAAATGTCTGCTTTTATAGTTTAGATAGCTCAATTTGATATTGAACTCCTAGATTTACCTATAAGTTTTGGCTAAACTACATCTTTTAAAAGAAACTGTGGTTTGATGTTTTCACTAACAAGCTTCTGATCTTCTGTAAAAGGTTCAAGGAAGAGATCGCCTTTCAGTAAAACATGTAGCAGAGCAACTTGGCTTGGATGGTTCATATGCTGCTCGTACATATATCGAACAGATTCAACTAGAAAAACTTGTAAAAGAAGTCATGGTACAGACCTTCCTGCTGCAGACAGCAATTTCCTAGTTATAAAGTTACTAACATGATTGTCATTCAGACTTTGCCAGATGATCTGATGGAGAAGCTCAGCATAGACAAGGAATCGATTTCAAGTCATATAAATGTCTCCATGAAAAATAAGCACCTCAGAAGGTATTAGTATGACCTTTATTCTTTTACTGCTTTCTGTAATAAAATGTCAACATGTTCAGAGACCTGTTAGACTGGAATCAACCAAGACATATAAATGTCTTCTGGAATTAACAATGGGGGTCCTCAGAAAAAGTAGTGCACAGAATTGTGCTGTCATTCTGTCAACTTCTTTCTCCACTTGGATTTATTTGAGAAATTAATGTGCATTCCAGTGCATTTCTTGGCATATCCTATAGGCAATTCAATTCTCCAACCTCCACAAAGATACTTCCTTTGCATGATATCTTGCATTCTGCATCCCAGTGAAAAACATGTGAACTTGTTCAGTCCATTATCTTGCCTTTCATACACATTTCCAGTTTTTACCATAACATTCCTTTGCAGTGGTCTGTCACACTCTTACTCGGCACATGGGGAAAAAAGTATATCAAATCTCACTAGACTTATGAATGGCACTGACCAAAGGTCTGAAGGAAGAATTACAGGGTTACCGACACTTCGGAATGTAAGTCCTAATCATGTAGCAGTCTGGAGTACATGCAATCTTTTCTAGTAGAACTGATATTGATTGCTGATTGTTCTGCATCATTTCAGGAAGTTATTAGTCAGCTCACAGAGCAAATATCAACGCTAAATGAGAGGTTAGATGTTTTCACATCTCAGATGGAAGATTTGAATTTGAAACTAATCACAGGGAAGCCTACATTGAGCCAAAAAAACATGTCTCTCCAAAATGATCCATGCAATGGTTCTTCACTCACAACTCTTTTTTCATCGGGGTTAGAAAATGGTACCGTGTTAAGAACTTCATCATCATATTCCCAACTGGTTGATTTTCCACTAATGGAAGAGGTAAGCTGAATACCTGCATCTCTTTTCTTTCTGGCTGTTTTCTAATTTTAATTCTTGTAACAAACAACTTCCACATGATTTTTAAAACCAACCCACAAACAAATTTCTTCTATGTTAACGTTTTGGTATGATTCTGCCCATCACAGATCTTCTTGTCTTGGATTCATCATTCAAAATGCATCATAATATCTCATGTTTATTGTCTAATTTGGATAAACTTCTGTGTTGGCAGATTGCAGTTATTGCCAAAGGCCAATGTCATATCATGCATCACCTGGATAATTTGTCCAAATTTGTCCACGAACATTTGCATGAGGAAGTAAGGGAAAAGAAAATTAACAGCGAAACCAGAATTCTGGATGCAGATTTGATTAGGAGACCTGTTATCATCGTACTGGCAGCTGGTGGACTTGGCATCCTTCTATGTAAATTTTTATACCGGAATTAGTTTGTCCAAGACTGATTCTAGCATTTTGACAAGATTCACACCATTCTTTTCATTCTTTAAGCTGCTGCCTGAAGTGCTGGAGTTTGAACGTATTGTCCTTCATCTTGGGGAAGGTGGTGGTTGATGCGTGAGCTATAGAGAACACCTTTTCTTAGGCACCTTTTATTTCTACATCAGAAGAAATTTTGACAATAGACTGCAGTAGAATCTGCAAGTTAATTATTTGGAAAAGTTTTTCTATTAATTTCTTTTATTTTTAGTTGCTTTCTGCCCACTTAGGCATCCAAATGTTAGGAAAAGAGAGTACAATGCAGAATGCTATCTACTCAGGCCTATTCTTAATGAGATATTACATTGTTTTTTCATATAATTATGTGTCAGATGGAGTGATATTTTTTTTGAATCATTGTATATCAAAATTCATCATTGAAGAAGAGTTGTAAATTAGGTGGAAAGCCATTTATTGGAATTCCAGAATGGGAACTTGTGTTCCTTCACTTGGTAATAGATAATGGCTGCATTTTTTTTTTTTGTCAATGGTAAGTAGTATTAGATATCAATCCAAAGGAAATAATTCCAAGGGAATCAAGAGTCCATAGTGCAACAAAATAAAGAAAGCAAGGCAATGTTTATGTCAATATTACATACCAGCCAGCGAAGCTGGCAATATAGTTTCAATGTTTATAAAAATGAAACAAGCTACTGTCCCATATCTTCAGCAGCAGCAGCTGGGTGTAAAGTGGAATTATTAGAGGTTGGAGTAGCATTTGAAGAGGCTGTGAGATTCTCAGTCCAAGCAGTTTTCATAGAGGTTAATGAATTCCTCAGATCCTCCTTTTCAAAACCTGGTAGAAGAGAGTCTAACCAGTGTCCCATTAGTCCAATGATATCAGAAATAATGATACGAGAAGGTTTAAAATTTTCACGAAAAATTCTACTGTTTCTTTCTTTCCAGGTTACCTAGAAAATAACTTGAATCAAAACAAATCAACTGCAGTTATTTAATTGAAATTTAAGAGCAGGTTTATGCTGATATAAATAACACAGATTATAAAATCCAGGATATAACTGGGAACATAAGAAAAACTGCCAAATCTGTGAAACAAATTCGCAGAACATAAACAGATGGGTATTAGTTTCTGTATTTTGTTTACAGAAAATACAGCTAGATGATCCAGTCCACCCTCTCTTTAACAAATTTTCCTTAGTGAGGTTTTTATTGTGAATAACAAGCCAAGAGAATAACTTAACCTTGAGGGGGGCCCAAGTTAGCCAAACCTGCTCAAAAAAATTGAATCTGAGGCCATCATCATTCAATATCTTATAACAAGATTTAATTGAGAAATTGTAAGAAGACGTTGGGGTTCAGGATATAACATCCCTCTCCACCCCTAAATTAATTGTAACATCTGGGCCTGGTTATCCATTTGTATTTAATAAACCATGTGTTATTTGTGATTTTGTGCTTAATGGTTTATTAATGGATAATCTGTTGTTTCTTGGTTGTGTATGGTTGTGGGTGGTTTTCTGTGCATCTAGTTGCAATCTGGGACCAATTTGGAGTCCGGTTGGAAGATGCACAGCCGTCTCGGTTTGCGTGCCATTCCTTTTTTCTTTTCTTTCCTTTTTCTTTTCTCCTCCCTCACGTGAACCA
>JAMKQA010051925.1:0-14251 GCA_024699735.1 Posidonia australis
CTCACCAAGGGCCTATCTACATCAGCTTTCTGGAATATGTGTAACAAGCTTGGAATGAAAAATATATACATTCCAGCTTGAGGGGGAGTGTTAGTTGGGTTGCATATTGTAGGATCCGTTTAAGGATCCATTTATCTTAGCCTATGTCCAGGTCTTGTATAAATACTCTGTTTAGGGTTAATAAACAGTCTTACTTTTCTTCTTTTACTTTCAACATGCACTATAACATGAAGTTAAGAATAAAACATATTAAAGAAAGAGAAAAAAAGACTATATGAACCCAATAGATCTTACATATATTTATAACGAGGACAGAGAAGATGAAGAACCAATTCTAGAAGCAATAAATCTCATACATCAATGGTTGTAAGAAAATGAAGAACCAATTCTAGATGAAGAATAAGGTAGACCATCTCCTAAAATTGTTAGTGAAATGAGCATTGATGTAGAAGAATATATGAACTCATCAGGACGCTCTCGTGGACATATTCCAATTTTAAGAGGTAACAGTAACATAGATGATGATGATAACATACAACCACCAAACGACAATAATTGTAGCATTAGAGATGTAACCCCACCTGCAACAGAAGAGCCACAAGAACAAAGAGAGACACAAAGACTATTTAACCCATTTACAGGGAAGGATGCTCTCACACGTGCTATATAAAATAAAGATCATGGAATCCAACCAGAAATTCATTATTGACGAAAGGATCGTTATAATCAACAACTAGATGAAAATTCTTGAAGTAGTCATACAAAAGGATCTTTGTTAGACTCACTTGACTCTTTAAGTATTCATCATCTTAGAAATCCTTATGATTATAGTTCTTATGGAGATGGTTCTATTAAACAAACAGACTATAGCATTGAAAACAATAGGACAAAAACTGCTTCTTATGCTCCAAGCGAACAAACTAGATAGGATATGGACTCATTCTTTCATTATACACCTTCTCCAAAATAATATGAAGAACAACCACTTGAACATCCTCCAAGTCATTCTTATGTCCCTCAACAGCCTGAAGAAATTCCTCAACTAGTATATATAATTTCATAATATCTACCAATAAAATTCCTGATACAACTACCAATGTCACAATACCACTACTTCATTAATGAATATTAGACATATTATAGTCATATATCTTGAAGCAACTACGTGTTGTAGAAAGAGTTCTGAATTCAACAACCAATTCATCAAGAAAGCAACTGATTGATGTACAACAAGAATATTTTGATTAACCATGGCATTCTTCATGGTATTAAGTATATACAAGGTAACTTTTTTAAGTATTTTTGTTTTTAAACATTTATTAAGTATTTTTATGTATTATTTAACTTCAGTATATTTCCATTAAGTCTATCTACTGTATTTTAATGTGATACATATTGAAGAAGTTGATCTAAGTAGTCTAGAATATAGATTATTACTTATTTTAACTTATCCTAGAGTTTCAAATCAAAATTCAAAATTCTTTGATCATTTCCATAAACTTTCGTAAATTTACCATGTTTCCGCAGACATTTCCATAGATGTCCGACACATTTCCTATTTTTGTTGGACCGAAGTCCGACACGAAACCAATGTTTAATTCTATACTCCCAAATCAACACACACTCCCTACGCATCCACCTCTGCCCCCGTAGATCCAGAGCAGTCGATCCTCCCCTACGGTTGCAGCCACCACGTCGATGAGAAGTACCACAAGCAACCGCTCCCCTCCCCCCGTGCACAGATCCTGAGCAATCGCTAGTACAACCCTACGGTTATAGTTGTCGTACCCCCACTGCAGTGGATGATCCTATTCTCGCAACCATTATGAAGGTACGTAAGCCCCTTCCAACCCCACACATGTAAATCTAGAGCATAGAAGCGTAGCGAGCTTCCCCACTGTAGATCTCAAGACGACAATGATATCTTTATACGCAAGGCTCCCTTCCCCTTAACGCTCCCTTTCCTGTCAGACTCTCATTCTCAATGTTTAGGTTTTTCTAGGAAACAATTGCAAAATTCCAAGATAGTAGCTTTTTTTTGCTCTCTTTGTGATTTCCTTTCTTTTTCCTCTTGTTTTTTGTTTGTTCGTGCGTTTTTTGAAGAATTGGAATTTTTATGGTTTTGGCAGCACATTCGAGCTTAGATGAGTGCTTAACACATGCCACCAATCTCTCCCTCCCTTCTATTTAGATCTCCCTTCCCCTCGAACATTCGCCAACCCTATTTGCAAGGCACTGCCCATCGCCGACATCTCACAAAGCAAACCCTGTCCCCTTCAGTCGACCCCTCCTTCTTACTCGACACCTCCAGGTTGCAATGCATCGTCTGCCTCTCACAAAGCAAACCTCCTCCCCTCCTGACGGCATCTTTCACCTCCTTGTCCTCTTGATATGACAATATGTTTCAATAATAAATTTAGTTATGTGTTATTATTTATGAGATAAATAAGTTAAATTGAATTGTTGAATGTTATTTTTCATTGTTGTAGTTACAAAACTATTTTTCATTAGTTACGACTCGAACGAGTCGCAAATTTTAAGTTGCAAATTTTCGATTCGATCATGATGTTGATTTTTGAGAAACCTTTTAAGTTGCAGATTTCTCTATAACCTATCAAAAGTGTAATTTCCTCTTTTTCCACCAATCAAGGAGGTGGTTGCTCCTCTTCCTCCTTCTCAATATAAAATAGTATTACTAAACTAAAACAGTATCACTAAATCAAATAAACTTCAAGAAAAAATACAGATAAATAGTATTACTAATCAATCTTTCTAGAAGTTATTCAAATTACTAGAAATTCAAATATGAAAAAAAAATAACTGACTGCTAAATACGTGCATTGAATCAAATCCAAGTATAACATAGGATACTTTTTTGAAAGTAATTCAAAAATCCAAATATTTAAATATGGAAAACAAATCAACTAATTGCTCCATACGAATCAACCCACGTCTAATAAGGAAAAAATCAAAAAAACTCTCACCTAATATAAGATACTTTTTTGACAGTAACTCAAAACCTAGATATTCAATTATGGAAAAAAATCAACTAATTGCTTTAAACATGAGTTGATTCAAACTCACGTCTATTAAGAAAAAATCAACAAAAGCTCACGTCTAATATAACATACTTTTTAAGCAGTAATTCAAAAATCTAGATATTTAAATATGGAAAACAATCAACTACTTGCTTCTGACGTGAGTTGATTCAAATCCACGTCTAACAGGGAAAAAATCAACAAACAAAATAATAACACGATAATATAAACAATAACAGCAATACTATGTTTGATGTAGACTACCAAAACAATAACACGATTATACAAATAATTTCCCATTATTCCTTTGTTGCAGTATACTAACAAAATGTTAACATGATTGCCCAAACTGTTCCCAATTATCCAAAGAGTAACACAATTTTCTTCTCTGTCTAAAACTGTAATACTCGTCTCTTAATGTATTTATGGCAGTTATTTAAAAATCCATATTTTAAGTAAACTATTTGAATGAAAATGGAATATTTAAATTGATGTAACAATTCAAATAACATTATTTAAGAAAAAATATCAATTATTAGGTTTAGACATGAGTTAATTTCATACCACGTCAAATATAGAAAAAACCAACGCAATCACAGATAAATGGAAAATATGATTATCATTTTGAAAATCCAAATTTTACACCATGGATGGATCACATAACCACCAAAACAACAAATAAATACGAGAAACAATTACCATGTTTAACATAATTGACACGTCATATAATATTTAACATAATTTTATTTAGCATCAAAAAACACACAAAATCACTAGCTACCTAATGGTTGTTTTCATAATAACCATTGGATTAAAATCTAACTAATATGTTGCATCTTTTCTTAAAAAAGTTAATTTAAAGGAAGATGCAACTAATCTGTTGCCTATATATATATATATAGAGAGAGAGAGAGGGACAGAGAGAGAGTAATGACATCAGGAATCCTATTTAAAGATAAATAGGATCCTTAATCTTAATCATCCATATTTATCTCAGTAACTACCATTTAAATGACAATAATTTAAAAGAATTTAATTAAATAAAGGAGTAGTTACGGTAACCACCTTTTCTATTAGATCTACCATAATATATAAATCTAATGGTTGAAAAATTCAAAATCCTACTTATCTTAAGGTTTAGGGTTTAGGATTTAGAAAATTGACATACACACACACATGTATATATATATATAGAAAATTTTGAATAAACCTAGGAACTAACTTTATGTAAATTGAACCCTCATGTAATTTTCATAATCCGTAAATGATATCAATTTTTCAATCATAGATAATGATCAACATCATATATAAAACCATCATACAAAAAATCCATTGGTTTCAAGATTTCAATTACAGGTATCATAGATAAATTAAAAACATCTAAATAAAATAAAAACCTATAAATCATGAATTTATATACATATCTTAAAATGCATGCATTAGATGTGAAATCCAAACAGTAGATTTCATCAACATTCATCATGATATTTATGTTTAAAAATCAAGTGATTCTAAAAATTATATCTCAAGAAATAATGAATTCAAAAAATCAACTTTTTTACTAGTCAATATGACACCGTTGAACTTTTACAAGTTAAATTATTAAGTTAAAAGTTTTGGATTGACTTGATTTTTAATCGATAGTCTTTGTAGATAATTTAGAACAATATTTAAGATTTAGATTTTTCATATAATCAATATACAATGAAATATTTATGAAGCCTAAGACGAAACTCATTTCAAGCAAGTGAGCCTTCGAACTCATTCTAATATTTCCTTTTATATATATATGTATATATTGTATGCTCCCTCAAAACACAAAACAACTTTTACCTCTAAGGAAAACTAGTTTCTAATTTTATTTTTTAAAATTCAAAAATTTAAACAATATTTAAACCACTATAGCCCCTCTTCCCTTTACAAACCCCAAATCAAACTCTATCCCCACACCCCTAACTCGTACGTTGCCCACCCATCCAACCTCCCCCAACACCGACACCTGCACACTACCCAAACACACGTTACCCCCAACGCACGCCAACTCACCTTCCTCCTCGTCCCCAACACTCGCAACCCACAACAACCGTGACCTACCTCTCCTTCACTATAATGGTGCACACCGGCAAGCCTTCTTTCTCCTCCCCAACCATCACAACCCACGTTGACCATCATCTTCCTCTCCTTCACTGTGATCATGTACACCAACTCACCCCAATCTCCTTACGCCCGACATCTCCCGACCCATCCAACCAAATGCGTTGACATCTCCAGACCTATACATCGCATCTGCGCACGACATCATGCATGCCAACTTGCATGATCTCCTTGCACTTGACATCTCCCGACCCTACACACCGCCTCCCAACCAAAAGCTTGCAAACCTTCTAGGAGACACGATCGACAAGATTGTTGGTGGAGGAGAGGCAGGAGGACATCCACAACAGTGCCGACGATGTCCTTGCCCACCACCAACCTCCTCTCAAGAGATCTATCAATGCTGAGGTCGATCTAATTGGCTCCTATTTTGTATTCAATTTAATGATACTATTTTGTATTTAGTTTAGTGATATTATTTTATTTTCAAATTTTTTTGAGATATTTTGGATGGATCTGGATTTTTTTCTACAGGCTATGATTTGTAGAAGGAACATGCCATTTTGTAACGAAGAACACAGACAAAAGCAGATCGATATGAATGAAGGCAAGAGTAGATCGACATATATAGAAGGGATATGTCCTTGTTTGATTTCTTTTTTAGTAATACTAAAATGTTATAATACTATTTTGTATTCAATTTAGTGATACTAAACTGAAAAATCATTATTATTTTAGTAATACTAAATTGTTAATTAATGAAATGTTTTTATTTAAATGTAATTGTAGTTATGAAATTATTTTTTATTTAGTTCAATAATACTAATTCAAAATAAACATTTAGTAAAACCAAATAATTTTTATTCAATTCAGTAATACTAAACTGAAATAAAAAAATACGAAATTAATATTAAAAAGACTAATATAAAAAATTGCAAGTGTTATATTCGTCTAAAACATTTAAAAAAATAATAAAAAATATAAAACTTTAGAATATAAAGCAATTAAAAAATAAAATTTGTATTTTTTGATAAGAAATTAAACCTTCCCTATTAAAAATACCCTAATAACTAATGGAAACAATGATTTTATTTGAAAATTAACAAATAGGGACTACAAGTAATAACTACCACAATTAAATATAATTAAATAAATATTGAAAAAAAATTCTCTCCAAAAAAGAAACCACTAGTGATTTCGTTTCAAAATAGCTGATTTTAATACTAACCACTAGATTAACATTCAACCACTATGTTGCATCTTCTCTCAAATTATATTTAATTTAAAAGAGAATGCAATTGATTTGGCTCCTATTTATAGAAAGAGAGAGAGAGTAAATATCTATTACATACTCCTTTACATTTAAAACCACTTTTACATCATGTAAATCTGTTTTTAGTTTTTTTTTAATTTAAAAATCAATTACATTTAAATCCCTCCACCCCCTCTCAACATCTTCAATCCCTACACACACCCCTGCGCTGCCGTCGTCTCCAATTGCATAGGCCACCCACCAGCCTCCACCTCGAAGAAGTCCCTCCTCGTCGACCAACTCCTTTCCTTAAACGGCGACCTCCACACCGTCCTACACTCCGACTTCCACTCCGACCCCGTCGCCTCCTCCCTCTTCCTCGTCAAGCCCCTCTTCAACCTCCCCTCCATCCAACGTGCGACGAATGAGATCATCTTCGAGGACCTTGTGTTCCAGGCAACATATGTCACCTACTCATCCTTGCTCGTGCAACTTGTAACGAGCCGTCGAGGGTGTTTAAATTCAAAAATCAAAATTGGCTGACGACCACTTCCGCCCTCCAACCACTACCAACCTCCACCTCGTTCACTATCCACATCTTTTTATCCCCAGAGTTCTCCCTGTTCACTCCTCTTCTTTTCTTCATCGTCAAGCATTGCCATGCTTGTTTCTTTTCATTTGTTTCTCCGAGGTCTTCTCCGATAAAGTGTGTTCACTCAAAAGCCTTATCAGCCTCACCATGTTGTTCCTCTCTACGTTGAGCAACGATTACAACAAGTCCTTGTTTGATTTCATTTTTTGTAATGCTGAATTGTTGTAATATTATTTTATATTTAGTTTAGTGATACTATTTTGTATTCAATTTAGTGATATTATTTTGTATTCAAGTTGTTTTGAGGTATTTTGGATGGATTTAGGTTTTTTCTGTAGGCTGTGATATGTAAAGGAGACATGCCATTTTGCAACAAAGAATGCAGGCAAGAGCAGATCGACATGGATAAGGACAAGAGCAGATTGACATATATAGAGGGGATATGCCTTTGTTTGATTTCTTTTTTAGTAATACTGAAATGTTGAAGTACTATTTTGTATTCAGTTTAGCGATACTATTTTTTATTCAATTTAGTGATACTAAACCGAAAAATCATTATTATTTTAGTAATACTGAATTGTTAATTAATGAAATGTTTTTCTTTAAATGTAATTGTAGTTATAAAATCATTTTTTATTTAGTTCAATAATACTAATTTAAAATAAATATTTAGTAACACTAAACATTTAGTAAAACAAAACAATTTTTATTCAGTTCAATAATACTAAATTAAAATAAAAAAAGACAAAATAAATATTAAAAAGATTAATATAAAAAATTAAAAGTGTCATATTCACCTAAAACATTTAGATAAAAATAATACAAAAAATAAAACTTCAAAAATATGAAGCAATTCAAAAATAAAATTTATATTTTTTTATAAGAAATTAAACCTTCCCTATTAAAAATGCCTTAATAACTAATGGAAACAATGATTTTATTTAGAAATTAACAAGTAGGGACCACAAACAATAACTACCACACTTAAATGCAATTAAATAAATATTGAAAAATTTTCCCCTCCAAAAACGAAACCACTAGTGGTTTCTTTTCAAAATAGATGGTTTTAATACTAACTACTAAATTAACATCCATAGACCATGTTGCATCTTCCCTCAAAATTGTTAATTTGAAGGAGGATGCAACTGATCTGGCTCTTATGTATGTATGTATGTATGTATGTATGTATGTATCAACTTTCAAGCATGCGTGCCATAAGTCATGGGATATTCTGGCAGCATGAGTTTCATAGCATTGCCGTGCCATTCAACTACCATAAGTATGATAAAAGATGATGTTTCTGAAGAAATACAAACGAAGTGATGTGAACTTGAAGATTTACCAGCTAACAAAATTGATCTTGGAACCATCCGGGAAGCCACGAACCTCCTTCTCGGGCCCTAGCGTGCCATCTTCCATCAAAGCATGAATCGCTATTCCAGTGTAAAATGACCTGAGAACAACTCAAATGATTCACAAGCAACAGAACAGAAGCCTGAGCAAACGCCACAATTCGCACTAAGAAACCATGAGAAGATACAACAACCACTCACATCCGACTCCGACTGTTGCAACTCCCATCAATCCTCAACCCGGCGAGCTTCTCCTCCGGTTTGGCCAGCTCCTCCAGCGGTGGCAGCGCCCTCCGCTTCAAGAACAGGATTTTGTCCCTCTGCGGAGAGAACGACAGCGCAGGGAGCGGCGGCGCGTCCACAATGTCCTTGATCTCTTTGGGAGGAAGCCGGTACCCAGCCCCCAGCCCCGAATCTTCCACACCACAAAATCCCAAAATCCATCATCCAACACAAACAGAAACATCATCCAAACCGGAAACCAACACCACTTACCTAGTCCATCTGCGGGAGGGGAGGGGGACGTGGACGGGGCCCCGTTGGGGGCTCCGCCGCCGCCGCTGCTGTTCTCAGAGAAGGACGCGACGCTTCCAGATGAGCTGGAGCACTTCATGGATTTGTGGTGGATTGGGCGGCGGAAGCGGAGGAGGAGAGGAGATCGGAGTGGTGGGGGGGAGGAGGAGGAGAAGAAGGAAGAGGAGAGCTTTGGGGAGACGAGAAGTGGAGGGAGGAAATGGTGGAAGACTTTGTGAAGCAACATCGGAAGAGGAGGGGCAGGGGGAGTGTAATTATTGGTTTGTCACGAGTCACGACTGTGTTTTCGAGTGGGTGGACGGTGATTTGAAATAGGGGGTATTTTTTTATGTAGGTGGAAAGGAGACATTTTTCATATAGGTACCATGTATTTTCGATTGGAGAGAGAACGTGTCGTACTACAATAGGGTCAATTTGTCACCACTCACCACCTCACGTCCTCACCTCACATCTCAATGCATCGGTGCAACTATTTGTTGACGGTCCTCCAAAGTAATATATTTATACTCAAAGTAATACCATGTTGTTATTTCCTGTTTGTTTGATTTTTTGTGTATCTTAAAGTTTGTAGATGTTTTTTTATGAGATTAGACTATAATTTCAGGATATATCTATCTATATGTGAAAAAGAAAACTACCACCCGAAGAGAGAAATTCACGTTCAAGTTTAATTGATGGGAGATACTAAGGTATCACCAAAAGCACCTTGGATATCTGAAACTTTCAATATTAATTGTTAATTTAAATATATTGATAGTGAAATTCACATCTGTAAGCAAGCGATTGTAAATGTTGGCGGTAAGTTGTACTTTTATGAGCTAGCCCCGTGCACGCTTTCAAATTTTCCATAATTTATTAGATTAATTGGTTAAGAATAGTGAGTTATGCGTAGCTAATAAAAAATAAAAAATAATATTATCGTCAGACAAGAACAAACGCATGTACAATAACCCCTCCGCTTTCGACAACAAACACAAAACAGGCGCAACTTCTTAAAGAACATTTATCCGCTCCTCTGATTTACAACAAGAAGAACTACAAAATAGACATAAATAATTCAGATCAAGCATTCACCCGCACGGACACAATAAACGCGGGAAATGAGAATCTATCCACGGGTTTCTGTGTCGATCTCATGCAGTAAAATAGATGATCTCCTCTCCTCAAGTAATAAAATCAGCAAAAATAAGCTAATATGAAGCTAATGATATTTAAAGTTATCAATCAACAATAAACTATAAGAATCCCCAACCTTCTGAAGCTTCGGAATTCTCATTTTCCTCTGTGCTGTATTGAGCACTATCACTTGGTTCCCCATAGTCGCTGTGTGTCTCAGAGCTTGTATTTTCATCTGTTTGAACGAACTGAAGCAAATAATTTACTCCATTAACCAAATCATACACCATCAAACCTACCCTTCCTCCCATCCAACTCCCAAGATGGCTTCCCAAAAGATAACCAACCTTCCCTAGTGCTGCCTCTCCATGGTATCCTATTACATAGGTTCCAACTAATGTACCTGTCCCTCTAAGAAATCCCTCAGTTGTTGTTCCCCCATAGTACATAGCTTCGAAGAAGTCCCATCCTGAAGAGATGATTGGACCAACTATGCGTTTGGCTTGTCGAGAAGCCAGTTTTGCAGCTTTTGTGCCAACTTTTTGGGCTTGCTTGGCTGCAGCACTGGCACTGAGGCCCTCTGACAGTGCCTCGGTCAAAGCTGCTGTAATAGCTCGCTGTCGGACTCTCTCAACATGGGCACTTCTGATACTGTAGACATAAAGCTTGACACCCTCCTTGACTCCACATGCCATACTCCCGGATCCCATGTCAAAGCAGTTCAAGAATGTAAACTTCCCACTCTTTGATGCAGCCTCTTCTCCAACTAGTTCTCTGCATTTTTCAGCTGTAAAAAAAGGATGCCAGGAATCTTATTGAGCACCAGGTCTGATTGCACCGATATATGATCAGCAAATTCATTTCAAATCGAAGTAATGCCAAGTATGCAGCCTTTTAAAAATATGTAATACTAACAATGTCCACAGCAATATAAGCATCAAAATTTGTCAAAACAATATCATATAACCTTGTGAAAGCAATGATAAAAGAGATGGAGATTGGCGTAAAGAGTGGGAAGTTCAACTAAATATAGACAAGTTTGCACGTCTGTGAGGACAGGAAAGCAACATTTTCCCCAAAACAGTAGCAAGTGTGTGGAAACAGTGTAGAAAAGTTTGTGGAGCAGTGTATTAACATCCGAGAGATGCTAGCAAGGTTTAAATTTTCACTGAGATACATGACCTTTGTATGATGTGCAGAACATCAGTGCTGGCCTGTTTGGGGACTCTCAAAAGAAAATATCAGTGTTGGGAGGTTATTAAATGGAGAACAGAGGACTGACCCTTGCTTGTTTGAGAAATATCAAAAGCAGTGGTCATCAATGTGCAACAAGACACAAAAAGTGGAGCCTTTAGTGACAGCACGTTAAGCTCAGCATGATAATTGATCTCATATTAATTTATTACGAAACACTCCTAGTAAGACTGGGTAAGAAGAAACAAATCTAGTATCAGTTTACTACATGTTGATCCTGATATATTCAATCCTAAGCATGTTAGTATCTGAGTTACATCACATAAAGACGGAAATATCGGTACACGCCCCTCTCACTCTCTTTTCATAACTCCCTTAACTTTCCCCTAAAGCCGAATTATTGTGCCAAGGGGCATAAGTGTGAAATTATAAATGCAAAGACATGCTTCAATCTGACTTTAAAAAATGCTCAGTCATAAGCATAGCAATCTAGCTATCATAAGTGAAGAGGAGAACAAGAACCAAAATCATAATGATGATAGAGCAACCAGGAAATGAGAAACAACTTCACATGTTAATCAGATAGAATCTAAATGCCTGCACTTCACTGATAATTAGATCATAAAGGAAGATGCAAACTACAAAAAGTCAACATGTAGTTAGTGAGACCACAACCGGTTGCTCATATGAACAAGGTATCAAATGTTGATATGTCCAATGTGTTGGTAAAATTACACTGACACACATCAGACACGCAACTTTCTGACACGTCATTTCACCGTATTTCAAGAATTACCCATACTGTCAACACAGCTATCAAATTTGCTCTTGTTTTAGCACTCCAATCACATCAACAACTCAGAATGTTAGTCTATGAAATCCATTCACTAATTCTCGATTTCTAAAAAAAATCAAAACACCATTTCTCATATGTACATCATATTTCCTTATCACATATATCAAACTATGAAGTAAAGACATTGAGAGTGTATTATTGCTTGCATTAACTTATCTTAGAGTTTCAAATTGAAATTCAAAGTCTTAGTGGACTTCCATGTTAACCATCTTCCCATTGGTATCTCCACCAACACCCTGACACGCTTTCCATTTTGGAAGGACTGAAGTTCGATACAAAACTGAGATTTGGAGCCTTGCATATCAAAGCATCCAAGTTGAATATGAAACATTGGATACCTATCATGAGATTTATAGGAACTATCTAATCGTAGAAAGGAGATGACATTAGGTGAAAATGTATTGGCAAGAAATCCCACATTATGTTGTGGGTTGGGGTAGCGGATTTCTTCTGTAAACCAGGAATAGCACTAGCTGGCTACAATTTTTAAACTGCATATGTGCAATGTAAAAAACGCCTTTTTTAAGCAAATAAACAAAATGACATTTAACTTTAAGTTGAAAAGACATGCATTTGCTCTGACTTCTTCTACATTATGAAAGTGGCAGTCACATGCCAACCAGACAGTCCAGACCTTTATCTGAACTACTTGGAAGATATTCTACTAACAAAATTCAATTATATTTCTCTTCAATGATGCTTGTTTATCCTTTGCCAACTAAAACTAGTCAAGCTTCCTTATAGTGTTCAAAAACAACTTCATGTACTACTAGACACATACAGTGGACCCGTCATCTTTAATTTTAACTATCGGCACAGAAAGTTCCGCATGGCATCTCCCAGATCACACCAGTTTGGAGAACACACAAATTTTTAGACAGGAATGAATCACTAGCTGCAACTATTTCCCTGTTACCAATTTATTACACCAATTTGGAGGTGCTCAAGAAACATCGACAACTAACACGCAACCCAGGATTTCTCATCCCTGACAAATTTCACAAATCTACCTATCTACGCCATCCCATTTCATGCTCCAAGATCCAACCACCGAAGCATAGACCCAGAGAAAACAGCTGTAGGTGGAAATCGCTGGAACCGATGGTTCGATCCAACACCACTATCAAAGTAAACTAAGCAGCGACTATTCGAAACGGATTGTGATTGGTACCTGTCATGCCAAGAACAACGACGGCCACTGTGAAGAAGGCCAGCTGAACCCTACGCTTCGGGACGGCCAACATCTTTGCAACGTGTGGCGGACTCTAACCCTGATTTCGTCGCCGGGACGCTGATCTCCAGCTTACTTCTCGGATTCGAAGCTTGCTGTGTGGTACTCTTGCGACGGGGCCTTCCGTCCCGCAGAAGACATACCGAAGGAGGGAGGGAGCAAAACATACGCCTCTTTTTTTTCTGTGGAAAAAGTGGGTTGGATCAAATCTGGGCCGTTCATCATGGTGAGATTCTCTTAATGTAGGTAAATTTCTTGTTTGATTTATCAACGGTCTCAACTGCGTGTTTTCTAGAAGAAAAGAAGTCGCTGCTCCAAAGAAAAGTACAAGGTCTCTGAATTCTAGTTGGCTTGTTGGTGCTACGAGAAATTTCCTACAGTAATATTAGTCTTTGGATGCATTTAAGGGTTATTATCGACTCATCACAATTCTAATTTTCATCTCTCTTTTACTCCTTACTCTCCTTGGCTACGGCAGCAATAAGCAAAGAATGAAGTAAGGTTAATAATGGCAACGCCAGCAACATAAAGTTGGAAAACGGGCCGGATATCTCAACCCACCCGGCCTTGGACCGAAGGTTGGTCTGAGGTGGACCCGTTCCTGCAGACCATGGGTCCGGTACGGCCCATGGTCCGTATGTGGGTCGGGCCTACGGGCAGGCGGGTCGGGCTATTAGGGTTAAACTGAATTTTTTTTTACTAATAAAAAATATTTGAAATACAACAATTTTTTTACATAAAAAATACAAAGATATTTACATCATTTGTTTTACATTTTTTAAAAAAAATTTACATCAAGAATTATTCATTTGGGGAGTCAGTTCTGCCTGTTGAAGTTGATGTCGCATCATCGTCTTCTTCTGATTCAGACTTCAAGCTCAATCCTTGAAGACGGTCAACCGCATCGTACCAATCTTTTAAACAGACGGAGGCTTCTACAGACTACTCTGATAATCTACATCTTTTATCATTTAATACTCTTTTTCCTGCAG
>JAMKQA010051926.1:0-17475 GCA_024699735.1 Posidonia australis
CGTGTGCTTTCTTGTTTCAGGTGCTAGGGTGTTGGAGCAGTTCTAGTCTGGTGCATCTGTTCGAGCCACGTTTGCCGCACACAGGTCTAGGTAGTGAGATTTATTTGTTTAATATTGCTGCTTAGTTGCTTGTAATTAAGCTTGGGTAGTTCTCGTACTGTTGTGTAACACTAGGGTGTTACATGAAAAGAAGTTATAAATTCTAAAATGAAATCAATAATGATAAATCATACATATTTAGCTAAAGGAAGTAAACCAATTAGTTGTAAATGGATCTTTAGGAAAAAAATTAAGATCTAGGTGGTTCCATTGAAAAATATAAAGTTAGATTAGTGGCTAAAGGATTTTCTCAGAAAAAAGCAATAGATTATTTTGTCATCCATTCTCCAGTAACCAGACTTCTATTATTAAAGTACTTCTAGCTTTGACTTTTATATGTAATTTTGAAATTTACTAAATGGATATAATAATTGTATTTTTAAATGATGATTTAGAAGAAGAAATCTATATCAATTAACTTGAAGGTTTTATAGTTAGTGGTTAAGAGTATGAAGTGTGTAAATTAATTAAATCTTTATATAGATTGAAGCAAGCTTAAAAACAATGGAATGAAAATTTTGATAAAGTTACCACTTTTGTTGAATTTGCTATTAATGATTATGATAGAAGTGTGTATAGCAAAATGATTGGTGATAAATGTATAATTTTGTATCTCTGTTTAGATGGCATACTTATATTTGGTTCTGATATAATTGTGATTTATGAGACTAAAATTTATTTATCCAAAAATTTTGATATGAAAGATTTAGGACAAGTTGATGTGATTCTAGGAATCAAAATATTTAGATCTTCAAGTAGAATCATTTTGTCCCAAACATATTACGTTGAAAATTTACATTAAGAAATTTAATTTCTTTGATATTGAGCCTGCTTGTAGTCCTATTAATGTGGTATTAAAATTACATAAACATGATGATTCTTCTATAGCTCAACCTAGATATGTTTAAATTATTACATGTGTTGTAAATATCTTGAATAAATATACTATAAATCTTAATAAGAAACATTAGGAAGCTATAAATAGAGTATTTGCCTATGTAAAAGCTACAAGTGATTATGTGTTGCATTATTCTAATAATCTTGAAATACGAGAAGCCTATTATGATGCTAATTGGGCACCTATTTCAACTAAAGTTAAGTCTACTAGTGATTATGCTTTCCTTCTAAGAGGTGAAGCTATATCATGGAAATTTTCAAAACAAACTTTAATTTTTAGGTCAATAATGAGACTGAAATTATAGTATTAGATCTAACAGATGTGGAGCTGTTTGGCTTAGAGAATTATTGTTAGACTTGCCTATTGTGTCTAATTCTACGCGATCAATTTGTGTTCATTGTGACAGTATTGCTTTTATTACCTTAGTCAAGAGAAACACAAATGAAAATTTAAATAGACATATAAAGTTGAGATATAAGTCAATTAGATAATGGCTATCTATTGAAGTTATTTCACTTGAACATGTAAAATCTAAATAAAACTTGATAGATCAATTGACTAAAGGTTTATTTGAGAATTTTGTTATATCTTCATCAAAAGGGATAAAACTTAAATTCATAAAAAGTCTTGTGCAATGAAATATCCATTAGGAAAATTCTATTATCATATGAGATATAGTACTAAAATTGTGGAGTGCAACTTCAATCCTATCTTTAAGATAACAGTGTTTGAACTGCAATAAAATAGAATTAAATTGAAACCTATGTAGTAGGGTAATGCATTGCAGATTACCCTTAGAGATTCACCTATAGTGAATGTAGTTGTAAAACCGCGACTTTGAGGATCGAAAGGTTATCTTCTCAAAAGCATTCATGAAAATTGATACTAGCATTAGGTAATAATGTACTACTCAGAGAATTAAAAAATGTAGTTTGCACTATGTGTGTAGTAAATTGAAATATAATGAAAAGGATCTAGTTCAAGGTGTAATCCACTACGATTGCTTTCAGATATAAATTTATAAGCACTAAGTGAAAGTTCAAGTTCGCCAGACACCTTCACCCAATGCGTAGTATTAAAGTCCAGAGAGTTTGATTTCTTTCCTTTTGTTTGTTTTATATTTTAAAGATAATTTTGAATTAGGGGGAATGTTGGGAAATAATGATTTTGGTTCTAATTATTAAATTCAAAATATCTTTTAATACCTTTTAATATATTATTTATTCTATCATTATGTTGTTTCCTTTCTTGGAAACCATGGCATGATACATAGTAGTATGAACCTACTATGAATTTTCTCTCTTTTATATATATCAATGTTGTGTTTTGGGAAAAAAACAAAAAAAAAAATCTTTTACTTCTTCTTCTTCTTTTTTCTTTTTCTTTAGTATATAATACTATAATATGATTCGAAGATCTCAAAAAGCTTGCATTTTTAGAGATCTTGGCATTGTATCTTTGGAGAGGAATCAAAAAATCCTTATACATGAAGGTAGATTTTCTTCTTCAATTTAAGGAATCTATCTTGCTTCACCAAAAGTTAAGTTTATTCTTCTTCTTTTTTCTTTTGTTATCAATTATTTGTTATTTATGCATCTCATTTTATATTCAATCATATTATTGTTGATATCTATCTAAAAAATTCTAACATATGGCTCTGATCTCATAATGGTAAGATAAGACATGCTTCCCTTGCCTAGCCTTGTTCCCTTGGTATGAAAGTAGTTGCTTCCGAAGTTTGAGAATTCTATCGATCCCCATAATGGTACCATGTATATGATTAGACTAATCTTGAGAATTATATTGGACATAAGCTATAAGACACAACTGTAGCTTTTGGATTACGGAATTATATGACTAAAAATTAGCTCTTGGAACCTTATCATAAGGTATATATGTCACCTTCGCCAAGGGTACGTCAACCATACGAGAGTTGGTGTCGTGATATTTGATTTGCTTTTATCTTTGAACGAATAAGAAGGAAAAAAGAAGAAGAAGTAAGCACGAGAACCTTCGGCTAATGTTTGAGTCACGTTGGAAAAGTAAGAATCCATCATATATTCAACTCATCGATGTCTTGAAGGCTGAGTACATGTCAAGTTTATCCCAAAGTTAGCGGCCGGATTCGTCCTTTGCTGATGAAATCTTGAAAGGGAGGAAAAGCACCCCCCACAAAATCCGTCAACTACAGATGGCATAAACGAAGAGGAGTTCTAAAATAGTGGACATGTGGTACCTCGAACTAAGGATGGTACAAATAGAAGAACAAAGGAAGTTGCTTAATTCACCTTGTCCTCTTCTCTCAATTCATACGAGAAGTCCACACTACTTGGAGTGGCTTCTGATCTGATGTGGTGTTCGTCAAAAATAAAAAAAACCTTGTCAAAATGGTGCAAGTGCGTCGACTTTCCTAGCAAAGTGGATAGAGTTCGTAAATCAATCATAGAGGTCATGGATGCCTTCTCCAGCAAGAATACCCATTAGTACATGCTCTTCAGGTTGTAGAATGTTCTTTTTTTTTTTGAAAACGGTAATTTGTAATTAATATTCCTTTAGTTATGTAAACCACCACTAAGGAATCAGAATGTTCAAAATATTACAGAGATTTGGAACCAATAGTTCTAGATAAACGTAAAAGTAGAGTATCTACATAGATCCATACATAATCCAAGTTCTCACACCTAAATGTGACAAAATGATATTATAGATTGTAGAAGTGGGAAGTCGAATTAAACTTCATTTCCCTCTCCTGTAGAACTTGACAAGTTAGTAGTAGGCTCAGAAAGTTGTGGCTGGAAAGTCTCAAAGAATCTCATGGAAGATGTAGAATTATTTGGGACTTGCTCCATGGTCCATGCATTGTGCATAGAGGAGATGGATTGCAAAAGTTCTTCTTTCTCGAAGCCTGTTGCAAAATTATCTATCCAGTGATGTATTAGAGAAATGATATCAAAAATAATTACTATGTGAGACTTACTACTGTCTCTAAAAATTTTGTTATTTCTTTCCATCCAAATCAGCTAGAGAATGATTTGAACTAAAACAACCCAACCATGCTTATGGAGATTAAATTTAAGAGTAGGTGCAAAATTGAATAAGTCAGCAATTTTAAAGTATTCAGGGTACATAATAAAGGATAAGAAGAAGTTCCATATAGGCCAGATAAAGGCACAATTAATAAATAAGTGGGTATTGGTCTCTATATGCATTTTACATAGTATACAAGTTTTTGAACCATTCCACCCTCTTTTAGTTAAATTCTCCCTAGTTAAATTTTTATTATTTAAGACCATCCATGAGAAAAGCTTGACTTTTAAGGGTGCCCAACTTTTCCAAATATTCCAATAAAGAGGGAATCAGATGCCTCCATCATTTAGGATTCTATAACAAGAATTAACTGAAAAGGTGCTATCTTTCGCTGGCAGCAATATAAGGTTGTCCTCACCAGGCAATAGGGAAGTATCTTGTAGTAAAGCAGCTAGGAAGTTTGCCTGTGATTGGAGTACTGTATGATCACCCAAGAATACCTTGGAATGATCAAAAAGTTTATTGAAATCAGTGCTAAATAAATCCACAGTTTGTTTAACTGATGCTTTCTTAAACCTTGCTACAGAATATAATTCAGGGAACTTTAACTTTAATTTTTTCCCATTCCACCACTTATTTTCTCAAAATAGTACATTATTACCACTATGAACTTGGAAGGTGGTGAAGCAATTAAGAATATTAAAACAAGCCTTCATATTTTGCCAAAGAGGAGAGCAATTGTTCACAGAGGAGTTTAATAAAGCACCAGGCCAAACTTTATTTAGATATCTCACCTTAAGAAGTTCTTTCCATTTCATATTATTATTCTCAGAAAGTAATTGCTAAAGTAGTTAGTTTTCAAAGCATAATTGAAATTTCTTAAGTTAATAATCCCCCAACCTCTTTGTTTCTTTGATCGACATAAAGTTGTTCAATTAACTAAATGGAGACCTTTATAATTAGAAGAAAAGGAGTTCCACAGAAATCTACTTCTGATCTTATCAATTTCCTTCTCTACTTTAACAGATAAATGAAGAACTGATAAATAGTAGGTAGGGATGGTAGAGAGCATAGAATTTAACAAGGTTAGACGACCACCTAAGGATAAGTATTTTGCTTTCCAAAGAGACAATTTATTGGAAATTTTCTCTATTTCTGGGGTTCAGTCTCTATAAGTAGCCTTTCTGTAGTGTAAAGGTAATCCAAGATACATGATGGTAAACCAGTAACCCCACAGCCCAAGATATTGCAAGAGCTGGTTAGCGAGTGCTGGCTCACACTAATTCCTGTGATTGAGGATTTGTGGAAGTTTATTTTCAATCCAGAGTAGGATTGAAAACAACATAAAATCCTTTTGATGTTTATCATGTTCTCCTTACTGTCTGACAGAAACAATAGAGTGTCATCTGCATATTGTATGTTAACCACAGTAGGGCCCCTAAGTGGGAATTGTATACCAGAGATTAAATTGTTAGCTAATGCCAGTTTCAACATGCGGTTTAAAATATGTGTGGCAACAATAAATAACAAAGGAGATAGTGGATCTCCTTGCCTTAACCCATTGGTTGCACCAAAGAATCCTTTGAGAGAGTCATTAACCAATATAGAATATTTTACAGTGTAGATACACATCCTAACCCAGGAGATCCATTTAGGCCCAAATCCTAGCCTACTAAGGGAATCTAACAAGAAATCCCAGTTCACATTATCAAAGACCTTTTCAAAGTCCAGCTTTAGGATGTATCCAGGAATGTTTGAAGTTTTCATGTAGTGTAGAGCTTCCTGTGCAACAAGAAAACAATTTCCGATCGATCTTCCAACCAAGAAAGCACATTGAGATTGATCAATTGCCTCATTCAGGAATTGGGAAAGCCTTGTTGCCAAGGTTTTAGTGATAATCTTATATATGCTATTCACTAGACTGATTGGTCTAAAGTCTTTGATGTGTTGAGCACCATTCTTTTTGGAGATTAAAGCAATAAATGTTTGATTAGTTGGTGCTAAAAATTCAAGGTCACTAGAGGAGTGGAGATTCTGGAATATATTGAGAATATCTGATTTCAGATGATCTCAGAAGTGATGAAAGAAAGCTAATGGAAAGCCATCAGGCCTTGGGGCTTTGTCTCCAAGTAAGTTAAACATATTCTTTTTTATCTCTTGTATTGTAAAAGGCACCTCTAATGATTCAGGGTGTAAGATCTTATAAAGGATTAAGTTATCCCAGTTAATAGGAACCTTGAAGCTTTTTTTCTTGTTAAATTGCCAGGTGAAGTGTTTTTCTATCTCTTTGCATATTGCCTTGGGTGAGTGGATCAGGGTATCATTTATGTTCAATGAAGTAATGGTGTTAACCCTCCTACGACATTTTACCATATTGTGAAAGAAGGCCGTATTCAGGTCTCCAT
Source organism: Posidonia australis (assembly GCA_024699735.1). Lineage (NCBI taxonomy): Eukaryota > Viridiplantae > Streptophyta > Magnoliopsida > Alismatales > Posidoniaceae > Posidonia > Posidonia australis. The sequence goes on from JAMKQA010051926.1 coordinate 6,430, forward strand.
CTTTAAGCCATTGTATTCTAGATTTTTGCTTCCAGTAAGATTCCTGCTCCTTTAATAATGAAATATGTTCTATTCTTAGAGTATTTTTCTCTTCCCAGATCTCATCACTAAGCAAAGAAGATTCAGCTAGTCCGTCAATGTATTATATTTGGGATTTAATATATAATAATCTGTTGTTCCTCTCCTCCCTGATTGGACCAATCCAATTTTTAATGTGTTGTTTCAGGTTTTTTAGTCTGTATGCAAAAACAGCAATGGAGGAAGGTAAAGAGCAGATATAAGTGGATTTCTGCCAGCAATCCTGAATGAGTTGCTCAAAACCAACTATATGAAACCATGATTTATAAAATCTAAATGGGGGTGGACCCCAGTCAAGAGGGATTGTATCCAGAATTATAAGGATATGATCAGAGACAATCCTAGCCTTTCTAGAGCAAAAGGCATGAGGAAATTTACCCGACCAGTCTATAGAGATAAGGAATCGGTCAAGTTTGACCTTGGTTGGGTGTGATTGAAAATTAGACCATGTAAAAGAGTAATTGTTGGGGGAGAAGTCCATCAATAAGTTATATTCAATAAATTCATTAAAGCTTCTCATATGAGCAGTGATTCCAAACCTAGAAGAGTGTTCATGAGAGTATCTAGTTACATTAAAATCACCAACTATGATCCAATTGTTACTGACTAGATTACTGAGGTTATACATTTCCTCAATGAAGTCTTGTTTTAAGTTGGATTCACAGGGACCATATACCCCTGTAAGCCACCATTCAAACTCATCCACATTGTTTTTAAAATTTAACGAAAGACTATATGTGGTAGGTATAGAATTATTAAGTTCAATAATTCTATCATCCCAACCTATAAGGATGCCTCCTGAGGCCCCTATAGAGGGGAGATGTGACCATAAGTTTATTTTCCCTCCTCCTAGTGATCTGAGTGAACCTGGGGAGAAGGTTTCCTTTTTGGTTTCACTTAGAATTATTAAGTCACACTTATTAGATCTGATGAAGTTACGCACAACTCTTATTTTACCACTTGTCTCTAAACCTCTTATATTCCAAGCTGCTATAATCATTGAATACTTTGGGGCAAACAAGAAGAAACTACCTTCTCAACTGTGCTATTGCAAACATCTAAATTTGTATGTGTCAGACCTTGGTCCTCCCTGATCAGATTGAAGAAACACTTAGTTTCTTCCAAGGAATTAAGAGAAAAACCAATTTTACCACAAAAGGACTGAAATTGTTCGTAAGAGTCCCAATGAAGTGGATCATTCAATATAGTTTCTACATCTGTATTGTCTATTGTACTATTAAGAGAAGAAGGAATAGAGGGATCATAATTGCTTAAATTACTGGGATTACTGAAACTAGAATTATTAGGAGAAATGGGCGTGATATTACCTAGGGCATGCACAGGAGTAGTCGGATGAGAGGTGGGATTCTCAGAATTTAGGTTGTCCAGGTCATCCTTCTCCAAACAGTCGTAAATCGCCAACACTTTCTTGAACTTGGCCATGGAAATGTTCCTGGCCTTTATCTCTGTCTCCTCGAATTTAGAAGTTTCAGTAGCTACTTGAGGCTCTACCACTTAGGTAGTTATAGTTGGGGTAGTTTCAGAAGAGAGGGAAGGTGAGGCGTTGCAGAATCCTCCAGTAGATGAGGGGGAGGGGGTAGGTAAGAGACGAACAGTATTTGCAGATAGGGTGAAGTGAGGGGTTAAAGTAGAGGATCTAGTCCATACATTCTTTCCATTCCTAGGAACTTTCCCACTTTTTGCACCTCTCCAGCCTTTATTATTTTTAAATGGCTTCCTAGTGGGGTTGAGGCCTCTGCGTTTTGGAGCCAGGGTTGGTTGTTTGGGCCAAGCTGGAGCAGGCTGAGGGATTGTGAGGGAAGGAGCGCATATGTCCCAACTGCGCCTATATTTAATGGGATAAACTATTTTGCCAAATGCAAAAAATCTAGAGTCAGGGATGTCTTTACCCGAATAAATTTTTACTCTGATTCTTGCCAAACCCTGGTATTTGACACGGTCAATGAAAAGGTCGACCTCAAGAAGGTTAGCAAACTCAGCAACCATAAGATGAAATACTTCTACATTCCAAAGGTGATGGGGGATCCCTTCCAGTCTAATCCAAACCCCTTCTTCCCTAAGAGTGAAAACTACGTTGAAATTAGGAGACCAATGGATGAAAGAGGCTGAGAGAGTTTGGAGGGAAGACTCATATAAGTTGAGGGTTTCGTTTTTGACCGTTGAAGAAGGAAATTTCAAAAGGAACTTGCCTAGGGAGAAATCCTTGACTTCGATTCCAGAAGGAGATGGCTAGTTGTTAGAGATGTGGTGTTCCAAGATTTCCTTAGTTAGTTGTGGAGAATGTACTGGCACAACAGGAGAAGGATAAGAAGAGGTCGCTGGTCGCCTCGGATGGTGGGATGATGGTAGGATTATGCGGGGAGAGACCCGTCATAGTGGGAACAGAGGGAGAGGAAGACACCGGTGCCTGAAAAAATTTGCAAATCACCACAGAATGGAATTGTGAGTTACACTTAAAACAAGGGCCAGAGTATTTACAAAACCTTTTAGTATGACCACGTAAACCACAACTAAAGCAACGTCTGGTTAAGCGACAGAAGCTTACCAACGGAGAGCGGTATTTTCTTTTGTTCACCACCTCCCACCCCTCCTTCTTAGTATCTACAGTCCAGGATGCAATATCTTCCTTTTCCCAGAAGTGACTAGAAGACTTAGAGTTTACCAGAGGAGAAGCTAAGGCAGCAAATCGAGAGCCAATGAGAGTAAGTGGGAGAGGAGAATCGTTTTTGTCAGAAAAAATCGCTATGTCAGAGGTATGCTTCGAAGATTTCGCAGAGTCATAAATGTAATGCTGAGTGGAGAGAAAACAATTCTTTTTTTCACACGTTTCTATAGAGCATTTATTACTAGATGAGACAGAGCGGCGATACAAATCGCCCGTGTCAGACGAAACGCCAGAGTCGCCATAAAGTTCAAAAGGACCTGTTGAATAACCCAGGGATGCATTATTGTCTAATTCCACTAAATCCTGGGTAAATGGAGAATTAGCATAATTAATGTCTTGACAGTAGGGGAAATGAGGATTTAAGTCTTTATAACAATGTTAATAATCGATGGTTGATACGAAGAAAAACTCCACACAGAACTCGAGAGGGCACCTGTAATTTCAGAGGGCATGACAGAGCCTCGAGAGATCCAAAAAATTAGATGGCCGGTGGCATCCAACCGGAGTTGTCTTCCCAGCCGGAGGAACGGAAATGATCAAGGGATCGTTAGTAGAGGAAAAGATATCCATGTAGGAAGAACAAACCTCTGAATCACTTGTAATCTCTGAATCACAGAGGGGTGAACAGTCATGAGCCAAAACCCTAACCAGAATGTCAACCTTAGGGTTTAAGCTTACCTCGCCGTAAAAAATTACAGAGAAGCGATTGTTCGTATCAATAAAAGAATTAACATTCAAATCTACACACAGGTAACAACAAGTAAGAAAATTAAGCCAGCTGTATGAGATCTCTGTGATACGAAAAAAACAATCCCCAATCACATCAATTTTGATCTTAGAGGGAGAAAAGCATGAAGAAAAATCGTAGTGTAAAGATCGTGAAGTACCGGATCTAAGTTGAAAAGCCACAAAACGCCCTAGAAGGGGCTGAACCCTCCGAGGACACCAAGGTCGAACTCCCTTTGACCACTCGTAGGGGATATCTACCGGGGGGGGGGACAAAAACCTCGAAGCTGTAGAGGAGGAAGTGAGTTTCGTCCCAAGGTTGCATACTTGTGGGGTAGTGGGGGCCAGCGGCGAGGATCTAGGTACCTTCGAGCGCTGACGTACCCTCAAAGAAGGCATAGCTAGAGGTTCATCCTCCTCCAGAAGGCGGTTCTTGAAAGCCTTCCAGTCGAATCGCAAAGCTTGGTGAAGGAGATCGTGGGGACGAGATGGATGTCTTCGAGAAAAATGTTTTTCTCTTTTTCTCATTCTCCCACTTCCAAGTAAGTGTTTGTTTAACAAGAAAAGTGTTTATTCAGGTTGTAGAATGATAACGTCAAACTGTAACGCCTATTCCTTTTTTCGTTAGTTTTTTGGCTACCACTGTGCCGGACTGTCAATAGGAAGAGGTAGGTAAGGCCATATCTATATTATATTTACCTGCCTAAAAGATTGCATACTGATACAAATAATTATTCGATCGATTTTAGTCTATCTATTACTTAATTCATTACTCATTTCTAGAACAAGTACATATAGAGTAAATAGGATAAGATATACGTCAATATATGTAATATCTACATAAATAAATCATCAATTAAAAGCCATCAACATATATTAATTAAAGATAAACAACATCAACATATAAAAGTAAAACATCATCAAACAAAATAACCATTAATTTCTACATAAGATATCATTATACAAGATATGATCAATTTAAAACATAATCATCTCATACAAGAGGAAGTATTGATGTCTAAATATATTGATACTAATTACATGTCCAAAATCAACTAAATTAACTTATTAAACCCATAAAAGTAACAGTTTTCAACTAATAACAGTTACACATATATGATCAAAACGAAAATGATATAATTTAAGGTGAAGACCTAGATTCTTTGTATAATTATTACATACACATATATTTATCCTTATATTAAATGGGTAACGAGTACAATGGACATGAAACAAATCTATTTTCGTTATCCTAACCATTATGTCAATGGTTAAATGGATAACAGATAAAGTAGATAAATTTTAAATTTTAGATAAGAAAATTGTTACCCATGTCCATTCTAAATAAATTAAAACAAAACAAATAACATGTAATTTCTTAGTCATCGATGGTCTTATTGGCGTATACGTTCTTTCCATCGAAGGTTGAGCATTTAGTTTACGCAAGAACCTATTACTATTATTAATGATATGGTTGTTACAATAAAAAATGTTAACACCTAATCTCGACAAACCCAAACTTACATCTGTTTACTTATTTGTTGACATTTTATGTTTTTGTAATAGACTTACTCTTTTGACCATGACTAGATTATCATAAATTTAATCAGCACAAAAAACTCATTAATAATCTACATGAACTTAGCCTCAAAGTATAAATAAGTTTTAACTAATGTAGGAATCTTTTAGGACTTAGGGGATTATTCTTTTTAAACCTATCAATTTTTGACACTACATGTTTACATGGAACGACACGATACAACACGATAAAATTTAGTTATAAATTTTTTTAACTATTTTGAAATATTTATATGATTTATAGTTAATAAATATAACTTTATTTTGACACGATTACTACTTGATTTAATATAAACTAGAATTGATTGAATCCAGTTAATATACGTTTAACATAAATAATAGATTATTAAATATATTATTATCAAATTGAATAGAAATATATTACATATATATATTTAAAATTACTATATTATTAATAATTAAATATAATTTTTCTTTAATATAAATAATACCTATCCATACCATGATATTGGTATATCAACATGATAAATATACCTATCCATTGATAATGGTAGAAATTTAGTGACATGACATAGAGACAAATACACAATAACAAATTTGACACGAAATCCATACCATGGGTCGTTGTCGTCAGTTGCGTCATGAAACAATTATTAAGTGGAAGCCTCATTCCCAACCACCGTCGCTTCCTCAACCCAAGGCCGATGTAATGTTCCAACCAGAGATACAGACAATAAAGATAAAGATTAATCATTCAAATACCACATATTATTAACTTTCCATATCAACGGTTTCTGTACGTTGATCTCTATATATGAACGGCTGGTGTCAAGCCATGTAGACACGTCATTTTTATATATCGAATTTTTTTTTCGTTGGACGGCACCGTTTTGGATCGTAGTGAACGTTAGAGATATTTTTTGCTCACAAGAATGAAGATCCTCCGAAACACCTACATTAGTTTTACATATAACTGTTGTTGTTTTTACCGTATGACCCTCACAATTATAAATTATTGTTACCGTGCATGTGCATCCCTGCTGCAAATGTACGTTTCATTGCGTAATTTAATATTTTGCTGCACGTTGCTTTCCTTTGGGAGCGGTGATCTTCTAAACTGGTCGGTAACATGTACAAATTATTTAAGCTTGGCATGCATGTTATCTCAGAGAAGATGGGGAAAAAAAAAAAAATGCTCGACATGCATGCTAGTAAATGAGGTGTAGATTTATTTACAACTACCAAGACGTTTTTCGTCCACGAAGTTTCTTTAACTATCATCATCATCATTAGATTAAAAAAAAAAAAGAAAGAAGAAGTCCAAATAGCACATGACCGACTTTCCTGCCGAACAAACTAGTTGTGATAATAACTTTACAATAGGCAATGTTTTATTGTTACAGTAGTTGGAAGAATTTTAAATTCGTCACATGACTTAAATTTGAATCTTAAGACATGTATAAAAATTTATTTAAATCGATAACAAAAAAATAATAACTTAGACAACATATTAAACATATGTTTTGTAGGAAATTTTTTTTAGAAAAAGACAGCCCAGCCCCTCCGACGCTCAGAAATCAAAGTACAAGAGTTTGAAGCCTTTTTTGACTAAATAATACGTAAACACCATCAATTATCCTTTCATTCACGTCTTGGTTTTAGGAGTATTCTCGTAGATGGCATACACACAAACCTACCGTTCAAGAAATTATTTTCGATCGATAGATTGATCAAAGTAGTAGGCTATCTGATTGATTAAATCAAGCCAATTAATCGATTTGATCATCATTAATGGATCGATTCGTTGTACGATCATTGATTGATCCCCTAACCTAACCCCGTAATTCTCATAGGACTGAAATAATTAAATGCGAAGAAAAACTAGAAAGCTACACGTTTTTTTTTTTTTTTTTTAAAGAGAGCAGGCAAAAGAAACAGCGTTGGTGTTTAAAAAAGGCCTAAAAACAGCCATCGTGGTCGTGATGTATTATGTATACAGGAGGGCAGAGAGAGAGAGACAGAGAATGGTGGACTTTCTTCTTCTTCACCAATCTTCTCCACCTCCTTCAGCTGCTGCTGCTGGGAAGAATCCCAGAAGGAACCTCTGATTTGCCCGCCCTCAGGTTCGGTTCCTGTCCCCTTCTTCTCTCCTCCTTCCTTGCGGATACTTCCTTCCTCTATCCTTCTGCTGTTGCTGCTGTTGCCATTCAAACACATATCTATCTGCCTTGGATGGTTACAGATTTCGAATCCTGGGGACAAACGACGAGTATCGGGAAGTGGGTTCTGTTCAATATCTTGAGATCTGTTTTGGGTGGAGGAGACGAGTCGACGAGCCGACGAGCCCTGGAGTCTTGAAGGTTCGAGGTGGAGCTGGTCAGCCTTTTTTTTATTTTTTGTGGTTGCTTGTTTCTACGATTGCATTTCGGATACGTTGTTGAATCTTGAATCTTTTATAGGTCGAGTTTTCTTCTGGAAAATCATAGTCGAAGTCTGCTCTGTTTTTTTTTTTTTTTTTTGCTTGAGTTTTAATAATTTCCTCGTAAATATATTCGGTTCTAATTCTTTTCGTTGAATACAATCAAATCAAACTTGGGTTTTGTTGAAACCTTCCTTAGGAGCTCCTTGACGTTCTTTGCAGGTGACCCCTTACTGTCTTTTAGTGGCGAGTGAGTTCGGATTTCAGCTCTTTGTTCTTGGATAGGTAGGTATGCATTTGTGATGATCAAGTGTTAGAACTTAGGAGTGGGGGTTAACAGGAAGAATTAGATGTTGCTGTGTTTTGGTGTCGAGCGTTTGCAATGTTTTTATTAGGTTCTATCGACTAGTTTTTCTTTTTCTGGACGAGTTTGGAAGGTGAGTGGAATATCCTTTTCCTAGAATGTTCATTTTTTAGATATTCAGGGTTTCCCACGGTGATCAGTTCCAGGCAGTCCACAAAGACAGTGCAGCAGCAGCTTTCAACCCCCACCCCCCTTATGTGACAACTTAGTTTCCTACTCCCATATCCATCACGAAATACAGTCTGAAACATTGCCTTAATCTTGTTGGAATCCAGTTGAGGACACATGGAACTGAATAAATCTTGCGTACATCATAGCCATGTGATTCTTCATAGTTACAGTGATGTATCCACCCTTTTTTTTTTTTCTTTTCTTGCCCTTTTGTTTTTGGATTTTGTCCATTTATTCTATTGAATAGATGGGAATGTTAGCATAAATATCTTTTTCTGTTCATTTTTTGTTTTGTTTTATTATCCTTGTGTTAAATGTTATGCTTGTGTGTACTGTCTTGAATCTGTTTTGGGTGGAGCAACAAAGTTTTAAATTTTTACTTATCTGGATATTGTTATTGAAAAACTAAAGGCTGCTCTAACTTCTTTTTCTTGAGTTTTAATACATTGATTGTGTTAAAAAAGGAATTTTAGGAGTTGATGATGAAATGATGTCATTGATTTGACTAACTCTAATATCCTGGATTGTGGTTATAGGGTCATAATCCTGGCCTCTTGAGGTAAACAGTGGAAGAGCCTCAGTTTTATTATTGTTGGGATAAGTGTCCAAATAGCTGAAAACTTTTAGCTGAAGCAGGTATGGTTATTTCCCTACTGGTTCATAATAGGAATTAAGTTTGTTTAAATATTCTGTCGAGCTTTTGCATTTTTTTCGATAGTATAGTGGTTGCCCATTGCAATCATCACAGGGAAGACCCAAGTTCAAAATCATCTATACCCATTTTCTGTGGGGACAAAGCCCCCATTCTCTTGCACAACTACAAGGAAGATTTACTACTTGAAGAAGTGGTTGTGAGCTTTTGCATATTGCTGGAGAGATTTGTTTAGACTAATTTTGTGTTGAATAGATTGTGGATTTAAGCTGTTTTTTTTTCTGAGATCTAGTTGTGATGAAAAAAAGAGATATATGGTCTAAGAGATAATCTTTTAACAAAAAAAATTGAATTTCTCTATCACTTTTAAAACATGTATCTTCACTGACTGGTATTTTCAATCATATTGTTTCTTATTTTCCATCTGAAAATGTTTTGGAATCTCTTTTTACATTCTTTCCTCACTTTCTTTCTTTGTATAGCTCTTGCTTGTATCGACTGTATTTTTTCCCTGGTAGTTTTTTCTAGTTTTTCTGACCTGTTATATAGATCTTTGCTGAACTAATTGGGATATTTTTTTTCTGTTCCTTTAATCTGTTGGCTTATTATCCGAAGTTGCTTATTTAATGGAAACTTGATGTTTGTAAACAAAAAAACCTTTAGGGATTTTATCCACACATGTTCCATAAAAGTCCAATTTGTGCTATTGATTTTTTTATTCTCATGTGTGAACATTTCTTTGAGGGTTCTACATCTTGTTAATGGTTTTTTCTTTACAGTCCAAGTTTTTACTATTCTGCTAAACTAAATGGGATCTTTTCCATGTTTCTTTAATCTGTTATTTCTCAATAAATTAAGTTCATTATATCGATTTTTTGTTCAATTTTTCATGATACTTTGATATTCACTTATTTTGGACGTGTGAATATATGCTGTAAATTGTCATATTTGTCTTTGACACATTAACAATATACTTAGTTACTTGAATTTACCTTTTTATATTTATATAAACTAATGATGTGGGTTAGTGGTTTTACTTTGAGGTTTACATTTATCTTTTTGTTGTTTATGGATTTAGTACAATAAGTTTGACGTTCTATGATTCATGGATGATGTTCTTGTAGGTACATTAGGTTTTTCAGTTGATTTTTGAAACCTCTAAAACATCAAAATTTACATAAAGATGCAACATATATGTGCCATTAAGGTTATAAGTTTTGCTTCCTAGGTATTCCACATGTTTCCTTGATCAAGTTAGCATCTTACAACGTTATTGCATAACTATAATGGATAGTATTATTAAGTTTGAAAAATAAAGTATCTTCTTGATATCAACCACTTATCACTTAGGCCATGTTTGGTAATGATTATTTTCTCTAGTATTTGGTAAATAAGCTGGTTTGGATGAAAAAGTTACACCAAATAAGGAAAAAAGGTTAGTTTATTGAAAAATGCTAGCGTTTTTCTCATATGTAAAATTTATAAAATATGTCAAAAATAAAAAGCTAGCTGAGGAAGCTTTTTTGAGAAATGCCAACTTCTTTCCAATTTATTTCTTATTTTACCCTCTTTAAAGGAACAGAATTACAAACCATGCAAAACACAAAACACAAAACTTGTCTCAAAACCTTTCAATCCTTTCTCTCCCATCCGAACTCTCACCTTTGCCCTTCTCCTTTTCTTTGTCGTCCCAACCTCTCCCTTTCTCTCCTGTTCGCCCTTCTCCTTTTCTCACATTGGCGGCGTAGTTGTAGGCAGAGAGTTGGAGGCGTAGTTGTAGGCAGAGAGTTGGAGGCACAGTTGTCGAGCACAAAGTAGATGGAGTCGAGGATGTTGGACTTGTTGGATTCGTTGAGCTCAGTGATAGCATTGAAGAAGGGGTTGAATCAAGGGATGACAATTTTGGTGACATAGGACTTGAACCCCTTAGGCAAATCTCCCTGATGTGCATTGTTGGATGGTGTCCTAGTTTGAGCGTTGTGTTGGGAGGTGGGGGGAGTGGAGGGAAGACATGAAGAGGTGGAAATGGGGAGGGGAAGGGAGAGGTGATGTAGGGGAGAAGGGAAGTGGTTGAGATTCAGAGGTTGAAGCCTTGGAAGTGGAGGAAGAAGAAGACATGGAAAGAAGATTACCATATTTGAAAATGTTGTGCCGAGTGGTGAAGAGAAAACAAATACGAACGGATGGATGCTCACATCCCAAGCATCCAAACCCTCCCCCACAGATGAACCTCACATGAAACCTTAGATATGGAGAGAAGAGGGAGGAGTTCTCTTTACACAATTGGAGACAAAATAGGGCTACATAATGACTAAAGAGGTTACATATTCTGTGCCTTAGCCTTCTTAAATACTAGGGCACCTAAATGGTCTAATGACCAAACTAACCCTAAACAAAGATATAATTCAAGA
>JAMKQA010051927.1:0-13459 GCA_024699735.1 Posidonia australis
GTGAATGGAAATTGTTAAAGGGGCTAGTGGAATGCAGACCTCGAAGACAGTCTCATGGAGCTGCCAGAGTTGTGTTGGCAAATTTGTCTGTTTGCCTGCGAATGATTGCGGTGATTGTTGCCACTTAGCAGTATGATTCCTTTGTGCCAGATATCCAGAGAAAGCTAGAAGCTGGGAATGCCCTTCACTTTTCTGTTAGGGTAGACAGTGAGTTGAGGTACGACCTGAGATTGTACGTGCCTTAAATAGAGGAAATCAAGAACAGTCTGCTTAATGAAGCTCACCACTCTAGATATACTATTCATCTAGGAAGCACCAAGTTGTATAAGGACCTGAAAAGGAATTTCTGGTGGCCTAGGATGAAGAGGGAAATTGCTGAGTATGTGGTGAAGTGTGCACCTGACATATGGTGAAGATAGAGCACCAGAAGCCTAGAGGGATCTTATAGCCTCTAGATGTTCCAGTGTGGAAATGTGAGAATGTGTCAATGGATTTTGTGATGGGTTTGCTAAGGACCCAAAGAAAGAATGATACATTTGGGTGATTGTGGATCACCATACAAAATCAGTACATTTCTTATCAATGAGGGTGAATCTTCCCTTGACAAAGCTAGCAAAGTTGCACGTTGCAGAGATTGTGAGACTGCATGGCATCCTTGTGTCTATCGTGTCGGACAAAGATACAAGGTTTACATCGAGGTTCTAGGGAGCTTTATAGGAGGCTTTTGGTACAGTGTTGAGTTTTAGTACTACTTTTTAGCCCTAGACGGATAGTCAGACATATGGAACCATCCAAACACTAGAGGACATGCTAAGAGCCTGTGCCTTGGACTTTGGTGGTAGTTGGGAGGATCATTTACCTCTAATTGAATTTACATATAATAACAGTTACCATGCTAGTATTGGTATGGCACCATATGAGGCACTGTATGGTAGACCCTACAGGACACCAACTTGCTGGAGTGAGGTGGGTGAGAGATAGTTGAATGGACTTGAGATCGTATAGCAGTACAAGGGCAAGGTGCCCTAATTAGGAAGAGGTTGTTGTCTGCCTAGAGTTGGTAGAAGAGTTATGCAGATAGGAGGTAGAGACCTTTAGAATTCAAGGAAGGAGACTTTGTTTTCCTGAAAGTGTCACCAACCAAAACAGTAATGCGGTTTGAAAGAGAGGCAAGTTGAGCCTTAGATATATCAGACTGTACTAGATTACCAAGAGAGTTGGTGAAGTGGCATACAGATTAGATCTGCCTTCGGAGTTGGCAAGTGTACACAACACCTTCCATGTGTCCACGTTGAGGAAGTGTTTTGCCAATGCATCCCAGGTTATACCAGTGCAGCCAGAGGAGCTGCAAGAGGACCTAACTACGATTGAAAATGCAGTTCAGATACTGGACAGGAAAGAGCACGTCCTCAGGAACAAAGTGATTCCATTAGTGTTGGTTCAGTAGTAACATCATGGTACATGGGAGGCTACCTAGGAGCACGAGGTGGACATGCAAAGACAGCGTCCCTACTTGTTTTATTAGAACTGAATTTCGAGGATGAAATTCTTATAAGTGGGGTAGGATGTGACATCTAGGCCAAATTATCAAGTAAATGTAAATAATGTAATTAATTGTAATATTTGAAAATGGTTTATAATGGATAATTTGATATTCTGGTGTTGTAGTGTGTCTCCTCCTCTGTGTGGCCGAGTTCATTGGTCCCTGATTGTGTGGTTTCTGGCATTGTCCTTGTGTGTGTGGGATCCAGGTTGGATCTTGGTCGGCCTGATCACAGTGTTCCCCTATTCACGTGCCCATCTTTTTCCTCTTTCCCCTTTTCCTTTTCTACAACCTGTTCACCCTACATGGTAGTCGTCTCATCTTGTCTCCTCCTTACCAGTCTTGGAGGGGCGATGATCGGCGGGTTTTGCGGATGTGACAGGGGTGGATAGGCTTAATAGGAGCTGGTGGAGATGGAGTGGAAGGCACGAGTTGAGCCAAATAACCAGAGGGGAGGGAGAGTGGTGCATGCAAGCCTGGCAGGTGGCATCAAGGGAGAGGATCTTGCCGTTGGTTGGGGACTTCTGAAGCTCCATGTGGGGCTGAGGAGGCTTGTTGGAGTGTGGGGGACATCGCCGGAGTGCCAATCTAGGTACACTACCCTTTCCTTCCTTGTTTTCCTTCGTTTCAGAAAAATAGGTTAAATGCATGAAAATGATGAATAAAGCATGTAAAATCATGGAAAATAGTAGAGATAATGGAAATGTGAAGAATGGCATGAATATGTAGAGATCATGCTAGGTTGTTCCTAAGGTGAGCTTTAGTTATTTTTGGTTTTGAGATAATGATGTAATTACTGTTATTGCTTGTGATACTATGATTTAGGTAGCGTACCCAGGTTAGGGGCATTACAGTAATTGAGTCACCCTTAGCAATCACAAAGAAATCACCCTCAATAGTGGCAATGGAATAATCCTCAATAATAGTTGAATAGGGGCAACTAGGGCAACAACAACAACCCACGTAGAAACAACAATAATGGGAACAAGAGAAACTATCATAGCCCAGAGGGTCAAAGTGCAACCATTATCCTCTACTACCAATCTCACTGGCAGACATGTTCGTGGAGCAAATTGATGATAAGGCTATTGACCTTCCACCAGCCAAATCGGATGCTACGGATAATGATCAAAGCAAGTACTATCCTTTCCACAGGAGACATGGTCACAATAAAGAAGATTACTGGACTTTTAGAGATATAGTGTATGACATGTGGAGGCAAATCCATTTTAATGGGATGTCCTTGTAGAAAGAGCCAAGCATTGGGAACAAGCAAGAGAGCAACATCAGATTTACAACAATCGCCTCCCCAATCACAAAATCATGGCATTCAGGGATGTTGAAATCTTGATAGCCTGTGACCTACAAACAATGAATGGGGAACTCCAACAACAAGAGGAGAACTAGGAAGCAATTTTAGATGATAGCTAGGACAGTGAAGCAAAAGAGAAGGAAGAAATGATTGAAGATCTCGACCTCCTCCACCATTTTAACTTCATAGCAATAGATGAGCTGCAAAGTGGTATTGAAATGGAAAGCCCTCTTGCTATAGGTCAAAGAGCCACCATGCAATTTGAAAAAGAAAAAATTGTCTTCCAAAAATTTGAGCGCCCACCACCATCTAAACAAGTGCGGCCTCTCAGTATTTCAATGGGGATAAATGACTATATACTTTAAGGAGTGCTAATTGACAAATGAGCAAGCCAAAGCCTCAGTTTGTTATCCACACTCTGGTACTTGGGGATCAATGAAAACTAGGTGGATAAACATGCATTGGTTTCAATCAAAGTCAAAGAATGGCACTAGGAACGATTCAGATGGAAATTATAGTGGGCCCTTTGACTAGCACCCCCACTGTAATGATATTGTATGAAGATTCCCTAGAACCACTCATCTTGGAGAGATCATGGTTGCCAGAAGAAGGGGTAGTTGCATCCTCCACACATCAACTGCTAAAGTTCAAGTACTAGGGAACAACTGTCAATATTCTGATTCATCACCCAAGGGTGCTATGGAGACCCATTCTGCCTAAGCCACAATCATAGATAGCCATCCCTCGTGATGAGGAAAAAGAAGACTCACTGCCCCTCTATAGGGGAAACTACCAAGGGAGACTTTGTCACCATTATGGGCTCCTAAACCTTCCTTACCATTGATCTCACCGATCTTCAGAACAACCAAGCCACTAATGGGCCAACAAGCAATCATCAAACCTCCAAGCTCACCGAATACCTTGGTGTCTCAGACCATTGCTACTCCTCCCTCATCAATTCGAACACCTGTGGTTTGAATAGGATAGCCATGGGTATCTACCATGAGTATCTACCATGGGTATCTGTCGTGGATCGCCACTACAGTTCCTTAGCACATCTTGTAACCACGTTTTGTCTATTTAGATTGCTAGATGTTGTGAGTTCTATTCTGGGAATTAATTCCCCATTGGCAACATTTTCGTATTTGTATAGTGTACTTGGTCAGGTTGACTGGAATTTGATTACCTATAATCGTGATGTATATTTATTGAATAATCAAAAGTGGATTTGTGGTTGCTTTCATCTCATTATGTTTGTGGTTTCTCTCTAGTTCACTGTGTTGTGTCAGTATTTTAGTGTGTTGCAACCCATGAATATGTGGGACTCTGTGAAGGGGCAAAACGTTAAACTACATAGTAACACCCATAATCTTTACGCAAAAGATTACACCACCCTTGATAGTAACCCATGCCATGTCTCATGCATGCACATCTAGGGTCTCACGATGGCTATTGACTGCAGACAATTATTGAAGAGGTTGGCTGGTGTTGAGTGAAGGAGGTGTGAGGAATCAAAGAGTTGATGATGATAGAGCTAGTAGGAAGGGTGGAGGAGGAAACTAGAGCGTGGAGGAGGAAACTAGAACGTGGAGAGAAGGAAGAAGAGAATAAGAGAGATGGCTCGATAGTGCATGTACGCATCCTATCTTGTTTTTCTATTCTCTCCTATGCATGAAATGATGTAAATGTGTTATTTAGCTTGTTTTCATTGCATGGTAAAGTTTTCATAATTTTATGGAATTTTTAGTGGATTTTACAATGATTTTTTGATGGCCTTGTTACTATTTAACTGTTTGAGCTCTTTCTCATTGGATTTTTAAATCTTGAGCTACATTTATTGGATTCTTGTGATTCCTATCCGAAATTGTAGATCACTTCAAGCTCTTTGTTTCGATATATTTTGTGGAAATTTTGCTCAATCATGGTGAGATCACCTTGAGTTCACAAACCAGATGATTTTTTAGTGATTGCATTCTAGCAGTTGTGTTTTCTAGTCTATTTGGAGTGAACCACAGGTTACTACCGTGGATCAGCAACGTAGGTTGGTTCTGTGGTTCATCACTAAAGTTTGGGGCCAGTACAAACCTTACAATGGTTGCTATGATTTGGTTTATAATGATTTGATGTGGATTGAAAAGTGGTTTGTCTATGTGGTTGATATTGAGATATAAAAATGATTTGAAAATGATTTTAAAAGATTGCATATGGCTTTGAAAAGAGTTTTCCATTGTTTTTGATAGATGCCATGTAGTTGTAGGATCATATTGGTAGACTAAGGGTATTTGATACCTGTGGAAAGTTAGTTGTGAGTCCAAGATCGTAGTTGCCGAGCTACCCAGTTGGATCAGGGGTTAGAGTCCCCAAGACTTGGACTGCTAGAAGAGTCTGGGCTTTGAGTCTCTCAGGCTAGGGGGAATTGCAAGGTATGGGATTCAAGCATTGGGGAACCCAAGCATAGTGCTATCAAGGTCCAAGGTTCGAGTCCCTGGGTAGCTAAGGCACTAAGGATGTCGATGGACGTAGCTTGTGTTTGTCCTAGAAAAGACTTTGAGAGTTCTTAGGGTAAGGACCTGAGGAGGAAGGACTCTTGCACAGGGTGGTTCATCCATGGCAGTACAGTGTGTCCAAGGTTTGAGTCCCAAGAGGCTACTTGTGGCTAGTCGACCACCTATGGCCAGGGTGACACGATATGTTTCTTCGTAGTGTGTGTGTGTTGTGGTTTTGTACTAGTTTTCACCTTGCTTTGGCTTACCAAAAATGCATAAAGTAATTTCAAAGATACACAATTTTTCTAGAGGAATAATGGAATATGGATTTGAAAGGCATAGTTTAGAAATGGTTTTTTGGTTGCTAATAGTGGTGTTTTGTGGATTTTGGATGTTTTTTCCAAGTTTGGCTAGGTGCTGCCAAGGGAGGCAGCCATGTGGCTTGGGAGCTAGTTGCAGTAGCTTTGGTTTGTGGTTTGTTGTTTTCTTGGTCGTGGTAGGTGCATACTAGGTGACAATAGATGTCACTCATGTGTCTTTTCCTGGATTTTCCTTACAAGTGCAAATTGAGGAATTGCAGTCCAATGTATTGCACATAGTTGGAGTCATATAGCAACACACCATAGGTCTTGGGTGGGAAGTAGTCTTTTGTTAAATTTTGTTTCAGTTAATTGTCTATTAATTTAATTTCCTACAAATTTTATTTAGTAATTATCGTCGATAGATTTGATGCTTTGTGCCACCAAGGGCATTGCAGATGGTAATAGAGCTTTAGGTACCCTAAGTGTACTAGCATAGGATATCCAGTCTAGTTGCTCCATGAGGACTACATAGTATGAGATTATCTACACATGAGTTGTTTCAGGGTTTGGTGTGAACTTATGATTGATGCAAGAAGTTGCTCCAAGGAAGAGGCAAACTAAAAGCTCCTGCATCAAGCTCTGAGGTTGTTGAGGGAAGTAGATGGCATGGGATGCAAGGGGAACTAAGAAGTATGATTGGGAGATTGTTCAATCACTTGGGAAGGGCAACTCCAGTGGGTCAAAAGACGATCCCTAGCTAAATCAACTAAGCTGCCTACAGGCACTGTCCTTCATTGATAGAGACAAACCCGAGGAGTCTAAGGCTTGGCTACTGATGGTAGAGAAGATTCTAGAAAGTATGAAGTGTTTAGAGGAGAAATGGGTGCAATTGGCTTCCATACTATTCAAGGTTGATGCTGACCAGAGGTGGAGAGCCACGCGACATCTAAAGTTCCCGAACTCTGACCTGTTGATGATCTCTTGGGGAGACTTCCAAGATGTCTTTTACGAGAAGTACTTCCTTGATCATGAGAGGGATAAATTAGATTGGGAATTCAAAGGCCTACAGTAGGGAAGTATGTCAGTGGCTGAATATGAAGCTACATTCTCTCATCTTGAATGGTTTGCACAATCCTTTGATTCTGATGAGCATAGAGCCAAGAGATTTGTAGAAGACCTTCATCCAAGATGGAGACTAAAAATCATGGGTTATCGATGTCGAACTTTGCAGGATGCTGTGGACTTAGCATCCCACTTTGAGGATGAGCATAAGCGATACAAGGAGAGCTAGCCTAAAGGGAAAAGCAAGGTGTTTGCCCCACGATCATCTATTTTTGGAGTGCCAAGCTCTGAGAGTTCAGGGAGCACAAAAAAGAAAAGGAAGGAGAGCACCAGCACAACCACTCACGAGAGACATAGTTTTGCAAAGAAGAGTAGTGTTGAATTCAGCCAAATAGGATCTAGTGGTGGATTGTAGTTGAAGAGAACCTTATTCCTCTATGGAGAGGTGGGTCACATAGTGGCACCTTGTCCTTGTCAATCATAGGCACTAGACAGTGTGATATGCTACAACTATGGAAAGGTTGGGAATCTACAAAGAACTTGCCTAGATCCTCCAAAGAAAGTTGGGGATGCACCATGTCAACCAACCAAAGGATGCGTGTTCACAATAGCTTCTCCTGATGTTGGACCTTTAGGGAATGTCGTAGAGGGTAAGGAGCAGTAGCAAGTTGTATTTTGTAACCCTCTATCCTTTGATATGACTGTGTGTATCTAGTGTTTGTACTTAATAATAATAGTTGTTTGTTGTTTTAGTGTATTATTACAAGGTTCTTTTCTTGTAGTAGATCAAATGGTGAAAGTATTGTTTGACTCAGGGAGTTCATTCTCCTTTATTTCAGAGTCTTTTGTGATAGAGATTGGGGACAGGCCAGCTAGGTTAGCTTTTCACCTTAATATGGTGACTCCATTGGGGAGCACAACTTGGTGTGGATATTTATAGTCAATTGGCATCTAGTTGGGTGATAAGAACTTCAAGGCTAATCTGATAATAATGGATATGCAAGAGTACAATGTTATATTAGGCATGGACTAGTTGGCACAACACTCGACAATGATCAATTGTGTCAAAAAGAGAGTGTAGTTGGAATGCCTAGGACAAAGTTGGTTCTTGGTGCAAGGAGTGAGACTAGGTGAGTCGAAGTAGGTGATTTTTGCAATAAAGGCCTACCATTCCTTAGCAAAGGGTTGTGTGGGGCATTTGGTCAATTTTGTTGTGTCTTACTCGTCAACTCTAGAGGTACAGGATATACCAGTTGTTTGTGAGTACCCTGGTGTCTTTCTTGACGAGTTACCTAGTATGCTGCCACATAGGACGGTTGAGCTCCTAATTGATTTGGTATCGAGGTCAGGTCTCATTTGAAAGGCTCCTTTCAAAATGGCACCTGTCTAGTTGTGAAAACTCAGGAATTACCAGACAAAAGGTTTATCAAGCCATGTGTATCAACCTAGAGTGCACTTATATTGTTTGTCAAGAAGAAGGATTGTTCACTCCAATTATGTATAGATTATCAAATGTTGAACTAGATAACTGTAAAGAACAAGTATCCATTGCCCAGAATAGATGATTTGTTTGACCAACTATAGGGTTCATCAGTCTTCTCAAAGATTGATTTGAGGTAAGGCTTTCACCAACATAGGATTTGGGACTCAAATGTGCACAAGACATCCTTTTAGACACAATATGGCCATTACAAGTTCTTGGTCATGCCATTTAGATTGACAAATGCATTGATCGCATTTATGGATCTGATGAATTGAGTGTTCATGCCCTATTTGGATCAATTTGTAGTAGTATTTGTAGATGATGTGTTAGTCTACTCTCCAAATATGGAAAGTCACCATATGCACTTGAGGTCAATGTTGGAGACGCTAAGATGGCATTAGCTTTATGCAAAGTTCTCCAAATGTGAGTTTTGGCTAGAAGAAGTCACATTTCTTGGCCACGTCATTTTAGGACAAGGTATTAAGGTAGATCCTGCTTAAGTGGAAGCTGTGAATAGCTGAGTAAGATCCAAGAACATGACAGAGATTTGAAGTTTCTTGAGCTCGGTAAGATACTATTGGAGGTTTATTTAGGATTTTTCTAAGATTGCTGCACCTCTAACCAAGCTAACATGGAAGGAAGTTCATTTATATGATATTGGCAATGTGTGGAAAGTTTCAACGAGTTAAAAGTTTGACTAGTCACATCTCTAGTCTTAACACTACATTTTGGAAGTGAGGATTTCATGATGTATAGTGATGCCTGTGGTACCAGATTGAGGCATATTTTAATGCAACTGTAACCATGTCGGCGACAGCCTTAGGATTGGTGCAAAAGGCCAAATGCGCGAGGATCGAAAAATTCACGGCAAATCAATAAAAATAATGATAAAATGCAGGAGTCACCACCTAGTCTATTTAAAAACGGAAGACGAGGAAAACCGCTTAAAACATTCAAATCAAGCAATAAAGCCAATGGAAAAGGTCTTCATAAACCAGAAATGGGCAAGGATCCCTGTTACGCACGAGGAAGGTATTAGGCACCCTCGTGTGCCCGAAAAATTAGTCTTTCTATGGGTTTCTCGTTTGCTTATATGAATTGTCGGCTTTTCAGCCTTTTCTGTACGCCCGAGGACGATATGCAATGCCATGCTAAGTGAGTGGTGTCTTATGCCAAATAGGAGTGCATGGGGTGTTGGGTGTGTCCTAATGCTCAGAAATGTCACCCGTGTAATGGGTCAAGCCCCGGTGCAAGGATATTGCTCGGATATGATCAAAAGATCTAACAACATCGAGTGATTTTCATCCTTGCTTTACTATATGCAAAATATGATCTATCATGCATAAAAAAAGTGAAAACAGAGTGGGGTCTTCCGGATATATTTAGGAGGACAACCAAAGAAAACAAAAAGCAAATCCAAATGGTAAATATGCTAAATACCATGCCAAAAGCTACTGCATGCAACAGAAAACAGGCTGGTGCGCCCGAGTGGTGCGCCAGACTAGTGCTCCAGTCTGGTGCGCCACGTATGTGCTCTACTGGGGTGCCAAGAAAGTATGCTAGGGAAAAAAAATCAGAATGCCATGTAGTGCCATGTAATGTAATATGATGCAAACAAGAATGCAATGCCATGTAAAACCCTTGTAATCATGTAAACTCATCAAGAAATGCATCATCAACATCTATTAAAATCTAAATATGAAAACACAACATGGGTCTTGTGCTCAAGGGCTGTATGCCTCACACAAGATCACACCCTCCCTATGCTAAGTAAGAACAATAAGATTCAGCCAAGCTACCTAGATCTAGGTCATGGGCTGATGCATAAGAACCTCCATATAGGAGTTCATGGGGCAATCAGCCTACCAGATTTCAGTAATAGACTAAATATGCAAGGTGCAAAAGGTCTTAAACACAGTATCATCTTAAGCTGAAAACATGCATGCAAAGACATATAATATCAGAGAATCAACACCAGGAAAACCAGAGTCAGAAACATCCAGGAAACCTTGCAGATTATGATGCAAACAGGGAGATTTACTCTCTGACTAGACTGGTGCACCAAAATGATGCGCCAGAATGGTGCTCTAGTAAGGTGCGCCACTCTGGTGTGCCACTTTGGTGCGCTAGAGTGGTTCTCCACAGAAACCCCGAGTTAGACTACAATCGGATTCAGAATCTTGTCCAAATTTCAAAGATCAATGAATTTTCCTTGACACAGATCAGTTATGCAGATGATAAAAAAATCGGAAACATGATGAGACACAATCAAATGAAAGCCTTTTATCATTTGGTTTCAAATCCTGACAAATCATGGATTATGGGCTAAAATACTTGCATGGGATTCTACAGGATAGGAAATGAGTGAGTGAACTTGACAACCATATGCAAATGATGAATACATAAAGAATATATTTGCTGCTTAATTCCTAGCATACATGTGCATGAATCATGGTTCCTTGTGTAAAGAAACAGAGAAGAAAGGCCATTTGCAGAAATATTATAATGCAGAATTTTTTTATTCAAATTTTACATCTAGAGTATCTTATACATGGAGCAATCATCTCATCCTAAAACTCTCTTGTAAATAGCATAAAATCAGAATACCTATGATGTTCATGGCATGTTTATCTAGTGCAAGAATTAAGATTAAAAGTAAAAGAAAGGAGAGGAACTTACCTTGTCCAAGGTGTTCCTCTTAGAAAACCCAAGATAAGACTTCCTTGTTGCTTTGGAGGG
Source organism: Posidonia australis (assembly GCA_024699735.1). Classification (NCBI taxonomy): domain Eukaryota; kingdom Viridiplantae; phylum Streptophyta; class Magnoliopsida; order Alismatales; family Posidoniaceae; genus Posidonia; species Posidonia australis. The sequence goes on from JAMKQA010051927.1 coordinate 10,928, forward strand.
GCTGGAGATGCTCTAAAGTGCAAGGGTATTCTCATGAAAATGAGAGAGAGTTGCTGGAATGAGTAGATAGCGTGATCAGGATCCTCTCAAAAGGCTGCCTATGGGGGTCCTTATATAGGATTTTACAAGGGTAACTCCCATGGAATGCAGACAGCCTCGCAAATGAAGAGCCTGGCGTAGATTCCCATGGCGTATTCACTGGTGAGGGTTACAGACATGGGAGGTGGAAGGCTAGCAGGTAGCAGCATGAGAAGTTGTTGTGCGCCAGCTTGGTGCCTCAGGATGGTGTGTCAGGTAGGTGCGCCACCTTGGTGCTCCAGCTAGGTGCACCACTTTAGTGCTCCTGCTTGGTGCTCCAGCTAGGTGCTCAACATTGGTGCTCTAACTTGGTGCTCTCTCCTAGGTGCCTGAATTACTAATTGGGCTACAGGCCTGCTATAGGTTTGTGGCTGGTTTAGCTGATGGGATTGAATTTGCCACATCCAAAGCAACATCTAGAAAGTTTATCTATGAGCCACCTCAAAATTGGGGTGTCTACAGATGCCCCACCCTGAGCGAGGACGAGGGACGAAAGGGACCAAGGCCGGTGCTCATGGTTGACAAGATACCCCCATTTTGAGGTTGTAGAAGAATGGTGTTTGCTGTAGGCACTAGGTCACTTATCTGGTGGATGCACCGAAAGTCATGACTTGTTGCCAAATGCAAATGCAGAATGCGTGCGACTGCTGATCTAAATGCTGGAAATATGATGCTAATGCAAAACAAATGCGAGAACCGATCTTGAAAGTAAAATGCAAAGCTGATGCTAACAGTGACATGGTATGCACGAACAATGGTTGCTTGTAAGGTGATTCAATGTCGATGCTAATGCTGAAGTGATAGGGCAAAAACACAGAAATCCTGCACACAAATGGAACCACTGGCAGGAAAATGATAAGTTGTCGGACTCATCAATTGGATTATTGAGGGTATCAACTTGAGGAGGCGGGATATGACAAGTCAATCAAGTCTTGTCAACCTGATCGCTAGACAGTATGACAGTTGTCAACCGAGTAGTTGGGGATACCAGCCAAAAGAAAAGGGTATGACAAAACGCATTGTTTGTCAAGAAGAACAGAAGGCCCTGTCCGCACGGACATGGGCAAGCAAAAGGATTTCGTGCCCACGAGCATCCAAAGAAAAGAACAGGACCTTGACCGCCCGGTCAAAAGGTCAAGCAGCTTGATTTCGCATCGGCAAAAATACAGGGAAAAGGATAAGGACCTCGACCTCCTGGCCGAAAGTCGACTTTGATCGCCCGGTCAAAAGCCAAGGAGAAGGATTTTGTGCCTGTGAAAATTTAAAAGAAAAGGGAAAGCAAAGACCTCGACCGCCTGGTCGAAGGTCAACAGCTGGATTTCGCACCCGCGAATATCCAAGGAAAAGGAAAGGAAATGACCTCGACCGCCCGGTCGAAGGTTCACTCCGACCGCCCAGTCAAAAGCCAAGGAAAAGGATTCGCCCCTGTGAAAATCCTAAAGAAAATGACCTTGACCGCCTGGTCAAAGGTCGACTCTGACCGCCAGGTCAGAAGCCATAGAAAAGGATTTCACGCTCGTCAGAATCCAAGGAAAAGGATATGACCTTGACCACTTGGTCAAAAGGTCAAAAAGTTGGATTTCGTGCCCGTGAAAATCCAAGAAGCAGGATATGACCTTGATCGCTCGGTCAAAAGGTCAAACAGTTGGATATCGTGCCCGCGAAAATCCAAGGAACAGGATATAACCTTGACCACTTGGTCAAACGGTCAAACAGCTGGATTTCGCACCCGTGAAAATCCAAGGGGAATGATATGAACTTGACTGTCCGGTTAAAAGGTCGAACAATTGGATTTTGCACCTGCGAAAATCCAAGGAAAGGATATGACCTTGACCACCCGTTCAAAAGGTCGAAAAACTGGATTTCGCGCCTGCGAAAATCCAAGGAAAGGATATGACCTTGACCGCCCGGTCAAAAGCTCGAACGACTGGATTTTGCGTCGCGAAAATCAAAGGAAAGGATATAACCTTGACTGCCCGGTCAAAAGGTCGAACAACTCGATTTCGCGCCTGTGAAAATTCAAGGAAAGGATATGAACTTGACCACCCAGTCAAAAGGTCGAACAATTGGATCGCGCCTGCGAAAATCAAAGGAAAGGATATGACCTTCACCGCTCGGTCAAAAGGTCAAGCAACTGGATTTCGCGCCTGCGAAAATCCAAGGAAAGGATATGACCTTGACCGCCCGGTTAAAAGCTCGAGCAACTGGATTTCGCGCCCGCGAAAATCCAAGAAAAGGATATGACCTTGACCGCCCGGTGTGACCATGCCGGTGGAACCCCTGGGCGCGGTTCACCAAAACCTGACTCCGGTTTGCGGGAACACACCGGGAGGTCCGATACAGTCACGGCGAAAATGGTGAATCCGGAGAAAGAGACAAGACTCGGAAACACCAAAGGGAAGACAAAAGGATAAGGAAAGGAGTCGCCACCTAGTCTTTTAATGGAAAGACGAG
>JAMKQA010051928.1:0-19903 GCA_024699735.1 Posidonia australis
CCTGCATCATTTCTGAGACATTTTATTGCATTTTTACCCAGATTTTGTGCTGAATTGACATACATTGCATGCATTAGTGGGTAAATTGCATTCAGACCTCTAGAGTGCTTCACTTGCACTAGGGATGCACATTTGACCCTAGATTTCTTCTTACATGCATGGAATGTGTTTTCCCATGTGTTTTCGCTGATTTGGGCTTCCGAACTCTGATTTTCCTCGGATTTGGGCTTTTTTGCATAAAACCCCCTGCATTCTTCTAATTTGCACACACACTTGCATTTTACATATTTTCACATCTTTTTGCACGATTTTCTTCCGACTTTTCCTCTCTGCTCGGTGCACGCTTCTTAGCTATGCTCCGAGCTTAGTTTTCTCCGCGTTTTCCACGTTTTCCTCGGTTTTCCGTAATTTTCACGGTTTTCCTTCACTCACGGGCGTACAGCAATGCGGCATTAACAATGCCTACATTTCGACATACTGAAGTAAGTTGTTACACCAAAGTCTAGAAAGAATGTAGGATCACAGACAAGTCACTATTCGACACATTGTTGAAAAACTTGTTTTTCATTATTTAGTAAGAGTGCCTTCATTCCAACCTTCCACTTTATCAAATTGAGTTTGGGAGCTTATAGAAAAAAGTTGTAATCTTTACTTCAAAGGCTTATTGCTTCTCGGACTGTGAGGAGCCCAACACTGTAGTTTTTACAGAGTGTGGGATCATCAAGGTAGTGTATGGAGAGATCTTGGCTCGGAACAAGATCAGATTAATGAAACTCTTGAGGGGTTCTCGAGGCGTGAAGTAGGCCAGGGAGGCCGAACCCCTATAAATCATGGGTACACTCTCCTTATCTCTCATCCCCTTCTGTGTATATTTAGATTAGTTCTCAAATTTGCTATCATTTATATACTTGTTCATGTTTGTTTGTTGAAATTATTTAATATTGTTAAAAGTTATAAAATTCTTTATTCACTCATCCTCTAGAGAAGTCTTCGATTCTAACAAACTAAGTGCACAATATATCTATGAAGAGTTTGTCACTTTTTGATCAAGATATTTCTTACTAGAGGTTGAAACAATGTATAATCAAGTATAAAGGAATGATGATGTGAGAGTTGAGGAAAGGCGAAAGAACATCTACTGACCTAGAGCGAGAAAGATGCTACAGAGTTATATGTTCTTGACAATTGCGATGAAGTCGAACCCTTTGTCGAGTATTTATAACTATCTTTCTTGATATGCTCATTCAATAAATTTAAATAATGTATTATCTTACTATGTTCTAAATTTTCAATTATAAGCAATTCAAAGAACAATTATTGGTCAACCATCCTAGTCTAAAAGATGATGATATCATGGACTTATTTAGGAAGACATTTCCTAAGTGGTTTAGAAATTATGTAAATCAACTTGATCCTAGCCCTTAAAAGATCTTAAAGGACTTAGCTTGTGGTGTTATTTTCCAAGTAAAGTTGTATAAAGCCTGCTTTGCAAATGGGTATCGATTTCATACATAAGAATATGATAGGAGATTGACTACTTAACATTCATGGTTTATGGTGAACGGATCATGTTATAGAAATGACCATATTGATTATTATGGTATTTTAAAAGAGATCATTATGTTGGAATACTCTGGTGCAAATAAAGTAATATTGTTTCTTAATTTGTGATTGGTATGACTTTAAGGAGGGAGTCACACATGACTTCAAGCATGATATTGTAGACGCTATACCATCTAAATACTTGAGGAGATACGAGCCATTTGTGTTAGCTTCACAAGCAGATCAAATTTGTTGTGTATCTCAAGTTTCATGAAAGAGGAAGAAAGATGAATTTCTTAGTGTGACAGAGATCAAAGCACATGCCTACATTGCTATAGCTGGTGAAGCTACAAATAATGAGTTTAAAGACTTGTATCAACTAACTACGAGCCTCTACAACCGATAATTGTAGATCATGCTCTTGATCAAGTCTCTATAATTCCACTAAATTCAGTGTTGTGGCAAATTGAGGATGAAGAAGGAACATCTGTAGAAGATGGCAGTAAAGATGATGAAGAAAATGAAGAAGAAGAGAGTTTTTACTAAAGTGATGAAGACTATATACCTTCTTTAATTCACTTTGTAAACTCCTTATGTACTTGCATTATGTAGATAAATACTGATAGTGACACATTGATATATTATTTTAATATATTTTTGATTTTGAATTTTGATATACACCAACTAATTAAAATGATATAGAAAACTAATAACTTAATTTCAATTTAGGTTCATCATGGCTTTCTTATTATGTATTGTTGACGTTCTTATGTTTGTAAGTATTATCAACTAGTTTAAATTCAGATATGATTTTCATTTTGGCTTCTTTTTTATTTTGTAAATTGCATGAATCTTACATGAATATTGTAATATTGTTTACGATATTAGATGGTCAGATTTGGTAGAGGTGGTCGTCGCTCTAGTGGATCTGGTGGATGTAGTTTGCATGAGGATCGAGGGATCGATCTTAGTACTTACACGAGTACTCTATTATTTGAGTACATACGTTCACATGGTTTGCTACCACCTAGAGTTGGGTAGACACCTTCGATGAGTTTAGTTGAGACGCTCGCCTTCCTTCTTGTGATTAGGCATATAGTATTACTTCACAGAGTAGTGTTGTACGTCAGGTTCAACCTGAGTTGTCTTCCCCTCCAATAGCTATAAGTAATTAATATAATGAAATTATAGTTTTTAAGTTTTTATATTAAATTTAATTATTGACATATGTTTAATTTTATTGATAATTAATAGGAACAACAACAACAAAGAGGATATGCTCAAGTTTGTTAGGGACCACGACCTATTCTGGAGTTTGACTCAGCTTGGTAACTTAATTTTCTTTTTAATTTGGTGTTAGTCAACATAGAATACTTTTTTTCCATACTTAAGTTGATTTACTTGCAGTAACTTCAAGTAGAGTAATAGGATCTTGTTATAGATTACAAAAATATTTAGATCTTATGTATCGACCATCGACCATCGACTATTAGTGGTCGTATTTGCATTCGAATGAGAAGAAAAGAATGTTTGATGTGCTATTAGTAATAAGTAATCTTTATCTTCGTCTTTAATTTAAACAATTAGTATATTAAATTAACAATGATGCTGGATTTATATAGAGTAAGTTCACGCTTTCACTTGGATATACTAAGGAGAATTATCGTGTGCCTTTTACAAAATTAATTAAGAACAAGATGAACGATATTTATTATAGGGTATAGATAGATGCGTTGGCAAAATGTCCTGAGCTTCACGATGATTATAAAGCAGTCAAACATTTCCTCTGCATTGATATACACAAGAGAGGTAATTAATGTTTATACTAAATTGAAGTTGTATTTATTGTTGTATATATAGTAATTAACATATATATTATTGTTTAATGTTAAAACTAGGTGGAATAAATTCTGTGAATAGATGTAGAGTTCCAAAAAGGATTCATAGTGGAGAAGTCAAATCATAGAAAGCAAGAAATTCACTCTACAAATGGATTAAAAAGGCACAACGACCTCTAAGTTGAGTTGATAAGGATATTTTTTCATATTAATATTTTGTTTTTATTAAAATGCACAGAAACATATTACATGGAATTTTATGCACAGTAAGAGATACCTTATGTTTACTTTCTTGATTATGTTGTTCCTTATTTGTGGCCCTCTAGTTTCTACATTATTGTTGATGTTATTATTCTAATGGACACACGTCTCCAGTAAGTTATCAGAATTCGGTTTCCTACTGTGTTTTCCCTTCCCTTTTTTAAATTAGGTAATTATGTTTCTTCTACGTTATTGTTGAAATATTGTTTCTGAAGGGGAGACCTGTTTCTGACTACCAAAGTTTGAGAAATGCTCAGAGTACATTCCAATAAGCAGGTCCGTTGAATTGAGTCGGCCACCTCTGGACCATGAGTTTGCAGAGAATGGAGGTAGTTTTGAATACCTGAGAGATGATAGTCTAGATGATTATGGGGAAAGATCAAGAAGTCGTCACTCGTCTCCACGTAAGAGAGCCAATGTGGAAGACGTGGAATGCTTATGATCCCCGATATGATAGTGTGGTTGAGAAGACAGTATGCCACAAATGAGGAGGACAGGGTCGACCCAAGAAGCTTGTTTCCAAGCACTAGAAATAAACATGCTGTGGTGGAATCATCCGGCGGCAGTGAACCATGGACAAGTGAAGCTAGAATACGTTTAGCCTCTTCAAAACAAATTGGGCTTGGACGGCCCCAGTCCAGAACGCTTCCACGCAGGGCCCCAGGGTCCGATGCGTGGGTTTCATCTCATGATTCTGAAAGTGGTTGGGATTTTAATCTGAAGAAGCGGATGAAGCCAGGTCCATCAGATTTTCATGGTTCCTTTCAATCTAACAGAAGACAAGATTTGTACAAACCCTACAAATCCTGGAAGAACAGTACAGAGGATCAGCATGGAATTAGGAATGCACATGATGGAGATATTAGAGAAAATGACTTTCAAGGTGATGTCATGGAGGACTCAAGAGGAGCATAAGCAACAGATCCAGAAGTGTTTTCTTCGCTTCTGTAAATTGTTGAATGAGAATTCACACCTACAGAAAAAGTTCCGAGAGCAAGGGAAAGCTGGCAGCCTGCTTTGCTGCATTTGTGGAAGGTCTGTCTTCTTTATTTGTGATACGTTTCTGGAAGTGAAACGTCTTGCTCATGCTCATTATTTCGGTTTAGTTTCTAGTATGTCTTCCGGTTGCCTGAAAGCACTGGGATTTCTTTCCATGTCCTGCATGCCAGGAATAATAGCAGATATACCTATTGTTAGCATGGACGAACACTGCTTGGTCTACGTGGAAAGTTTAAACATCTTACTAGCTATTTAAGTTATATTGTTGTTGCAAGCAAGATATCTTTGGTTATTTCAACTTATGGTCTGGTTTGATGTAGAGGAAAATTGTGGAATTAATAGCCCTCTAGTTATTTAATCATTCATTACAAGGGAGAATGATTTACAAATCCTAGTAAATGTCCTTGAAATAGAGTGTTTCTGGAAAGATGAGAGACGTGTTAGGTATGCATATAATGATTTGCAAGTTCTATGGTATAATCTGGGGTAGAGACTTGGCTTTTGGTCAGATAAATTGCCACTCGTGCCGGTTGAGAAGTAGAAATATTTTGCCCACTTCCGTGCTAAGAAACTTTTGTTTTGAATCCTGTCAAAACTCTTGTTAAATATGTAATACAAGTGACAATAACGTGAAAAAAACCGAAATACTTCTCCAACTTACCGATTCAAAAAGTTTATCGTATTTGTTTTTATAAATGTTTATCCTTTCTATATAACAGTGAATATGCTAGTTCTTTACTGTTCAATAGCAGCAAAGAGTGATCTTTGCGTGGTAAGTGGTGGACTCTCCATGAGGTGGGAAAACAAAGTAGGAAAGGAAAAATTACTGCTTTCATGAATATCATCGGCCAATTATGCTGGTGGATATACAAGTGGTAGTCTTAGAAGTAGTAGCTGATGGACTTTGCAATGCATGACATGGTGTTACATTAGTCATGAACTGCAAATACTTGAGACTTGTTGAAAGAATGATCAAGGAACCTATGAATATCTCTTGGTCTGTGGAAATTTAGTGTATCTGATAAATACATTGTGTGTGCTCAGTCACTTCCATGATGCTAAGCAAATGATCAAGGACTGGACTCCTCTTGAGCAATATTGTTTCCACATTTTGAGCTATTTTATCATGTAAATTCTTGCTTTTGTCAACTGTGTATATTAATTCTCTGTATTGGTTCTAGTCCTAAATTGATACTGTAGTATATTAATCTTGTACATGAGTCAACTGTGTTGCTAAATTTAGCAATTCTTGCTTTTGAGTAGGGGCAGGTCCTCAGAGAGTTCAGGCATTCACAGGAATGTATGGGATAAACTATGACAGAATTGGCAATAACATTCCTAGGCCTGAAAGTGCAGTGACACTGTTGAAAGCTGCAAGTCTCATAGTTTTTAACATGGTTACATGTCTTTGATTTATTTGTTATAGATTCCATATTGTAGAGCCTCTGCAGGCACTACCATTGAAAAAGTAGAAAAACTTTATATGTAATACAAGGTTTTTTTTTGTTTATTATCAATATGCTTCTAATGCTTCAATCTATGTTCTATTACGAGAAATAGAAGATGAGAACCAAGAAACTTCTCTCTATCTCTATCTATATATATAATTAACTGGTGGTATTTGAAAAATGTATAATTTATCTTAGATATCTTTTAAATTAATAATGTACGTTTCAATTGTTAGAGACCACTAAATTATGTAAGGAATCTACGATGGCAAAGTGGTGAATTGCATTGTACACTATTAGGTTGGAGCAAGCTTGGTCAACCTTGATTGTGAAGAATGTACTTATAAGCATAGAATTAAACATCGGTTTCGTGCCGAACTTCGGTCCGACAAAAATAGAAAATGTGTCGGACATTGGTAGAAATGTCGGTGGAAACGCGGAAAATTTACGGAAGTCTACGAAAATAGTCAAAAAACTTTGAATTTTGATTTGAAACTCTTGAATAAGCTAAAGTAAGTAATAATCTACATCTTAGACTACTTAGATCAACTTTTTCAATATGTATCACATGAAAATACAGTAGATGGACCTAATAGAAATATCCTGAAGTATAAATAATACATAAAAATGCTTAATAAATGTTTAAAAACAAAAAGACTCAAAAACGTTACCTTATGTATGCTTAATACCATGAAGAATGCCTTGGTTGATCAAAATATTCTTCTTGTATATCAGCCATATTGTGTTCACGATGAATTTGTTGTCGAATTTGAGACTCTCTTTAGAACACGTAGTTGTTCCAAGACATATGATTATAATATGTCTGATATTCATTGATGAAGTAGAGGTATTGTAATATTGGCAGTTTTATTAAGAATCCCATTGGTGGATATTGAGGAATTATATAAACTGGTTGAGACTGTCAAGGGATATAAGAATGACTTGGAGGACGTTCAGGTAGTTGCTCTTCATATTGTGTTGAAGGAGGTGCATAATGAAATAATGAATCCATATCCCATCCAGTTTGTTTGTTTGGAGCATAAGAAGATGTAGTTCTTGTCCAATCACTTTGAGTTCTTTAGTTTGTTTGCCCACCAGAACTACTTCCATAAGAACTATAACAATAAGGATCTCTAGGATCATGAATACTTAAAGAGTCAAGTGAGTCTAACAAAGATACTCTTGTATGACTGCTCTAAGAATCTTCATTTAGTTGTTGATCACGACGACCTCGTCGTCGATAATGAATTTCTGGCCAGCCTCCATGATCCTCATCTTGTGTAGCATGTGTGAAGGCATCCTCCCCTGTAAATGGGCTAAGTGGCCTTTGTGTCTCTCTCTATTCTTGTGGCTCTTTTGTTGTAGGTAGGGTTACATCTTTAATGCCATCATCATCGTCGTATGGTGGTTGTGTCTCATCATCATCATCTGTGTTATTGTCACCCCCAAAGCCTAGAGTATGTCTACGAGAGCGTCCTAATGAGCTCATATATTCTTCTACATCAATGCCCATTTCACTAGTAATTCTAGAAGATGGTCTACCTTCTTCTTCATCTAGAACTAGTTCTCTATTTTCTTACAACCATTGAAGTATGGGATCATCTTCTTCGTCCTCGTTATAAATATATGTAAGATCTATTAGGTCCATGTAATCTTTTTCTTCTCTCTCTTTAATATGTTTTATTCTTAGCCGCATGTTATAATGCACAAATACCAAGTCATTCAATCTTGCAGTGCCTAATCTGTTTCTTCTTTTTGTATGAATAAGGTTGAATGTACTCCAATTTCGTTTACAACCAAATGCTGCTGCCATTTGAGATAAAACCTTTACGGCAATATCCTCAGATTTGGAGCATTTGTTCCATTTAACGTCCACCATTCACTTGAAATATGATATTTATTTATTAACTATATTATGGAATAATATTAAAAATTTTACTTTGAGTCATTGTGTCACGAGAACGTATCGTATGAAGCTCTCCAAATGACATAAGTTCATCTCGAAAGTACTTCATTTCTCTGAGAGTTTGTACTTGGACATTGACATTAGGCTCCAATTTTTTTAATACATCTTTAACAAATGCTAATAAATCAGTACAACTATCAAGTTGACGACTGTATTGGAACCGTGGATTCAAATAATATGCTACATTAACAAAAAAAACTTATTTAACAAATAATTTTGTAATAAATGAAATATACTGATGAAAATTATGAATATTCATGTTAAAATGCTTACTAGCTTCATGTAGAGGATGAAGAAGCATGTTAGACCATCTGTCATCTATAATTTTGAGATATGCCTTAGATGATTTGTATGCTGCATCAACCACAACATCCTTCATCAATCTCATTGCCTCATATAAGAAACCCATGGTAGACTTCTTATCACCATTTATCAATCGAATAACCTTTGAAACTGGTGCCATAATATGTACAACCTTTCGACAATTCTCTCAAAAATGTACATTATTTATAATTGAATTTACTCTCCTACCAATTGGATTTTCACTCTCGTGGTATTTATACCACTGTGGCGAATTGAACATATATTTCATTTCATTTCTTCGATTAATCATACTTTGGAGGTAATATAATTTGTTGCAAATCTGGTGACTCCTGGACGAATCAAATCACCACCACAACACTCAGGTGACCTCATTAAAGCTAGTAAAAAAGAGCGGTTGTAAATGAAATTTGTTACAACCTTTGCATCTCTCACTGTCTTTTCCACCAACTTTGTCTTCCTAAAGTCTTAAAGTATTAAATCAATACAATGAGCTGCACATGGTGTCCAATATATGTCATATTTTCTCATAATCTTGGAGCCAGCCTTTTTAAAGTTACTTCCATTATCAGTCACAATTTACACCACATTTGCTACTCTCATTTGTTTAATGATTTCATCCATTTTCTTGTATATGTACTTGTAATCTCTGACAACATCAGAAGCATCAATGGACTTTAAGAAAATTGTACGACCATCACGATAAACCATGAAGTTGATGATCTGTTTCCTTGTGGTACTTGTCCAACCATCACACATGACAGTCACCCCATAGACTGGTCATTGCCATTTCAAGCCACTAATGTAAGTTTCTAATTCTTCCTTCTCTACTTTAAGATACTTGTTCATGATCTCATACTCAGTTGGTGTCTTTACTCTTGCACCTTCTTTTGTTGCAATATCAAGCATATGTAGCAGATAAGGTCCCTTTGCTGTTTTTGCAGGGTTAGCATTGAAGAACATATATTTTGCTACAGCTTGACCAACTTTTTCCCTAGCATTTCCAAACATGCCTTTAATTGTCTTCTGCTTTGAGGCTTCTTTTCTAGCTGTAGCTGCATTTGATTTGTCGTATCTTTGACTATATGGTCTGAACATTCCAGCAATGCCTTTACCTTTATCCTTTTGTGTCATGCCACTACCACTGCCACTTCCACTTCTATTTCCCTTATAAGTTTGGGTACTACCTATTCTATGAAATCTTTCAATTTTACTCTCTATGCCATTCTTCATTTCTAGATTTCATTACTGATCTTCTATACATTTCTCTGTCCTCTAAAGTGTTACAGTCTACAGGATAAACCATATCATCATCTGAATCTGATATGGGAATAGCACCAGAAGTATCCTCATTGAAGAGAATCTTGTTGAATGTTTCTTCTCTTCTCTTTTTGCCACTTTTCTTTGCTTTAGTGCTCTTTAATAGTTCTCTCATTTGAGCAGAAACTACAGATGAACACGATTTACACTTAGTTACATTACTATATCTACCAACAAGGTATTGTTTTAATCTTGTTATTCCTCCACTCTACATTTGCTTGTCATAATATTTACATTGTGTTTTTTGTCTATCATTATCAATAAAATATCCATGCAACCAACCTGAATCCTTTGACTTAGCTGCCCTAACATCACTATGACTTCCATTACTTTTAAATTCTGAGGAATTTGACATTATGAATGCTGAAAACAAATGATAGTTGTCATTAATTTAATGAAATAATGCATTCAAATATTTTCTGATTTTCTACATGTTATAGTGGTTTCTACAATTATTCCTGATTTTTTTAATTAGTTATGAACTATTCTGATTTTTTAAATAATTATAAAGAATTAGTAATTTATATAATTATATATCAAATTATTAACATTAAGATTCAAAATAATAAAATAAACTTGAAAAAAACCTCAGATTTATAGAATTATTATGTTAAATCTATCGTGATGAATGGAAATTGTATTAAGTTAATTCTTTATTTTTAACTAATTACAAAATAAACATTAAAAATCCTTAAATAAACATAAAAACATTATTGATTTTATAAAATTGAAATAAACATTATTTTTTAAATTTGAGGAGTAACTACTGAAAACTTACAAAAGAAAATTTAAAATAACAAACACAACTCTGTATATAATTACACGAGTTATAACTTATAAAATAAAAAACAAAATTTTATACATGAATTATTAATAACATAACATAACATAATATTTTTTTAACATAACATAACATAAGTTAACAACTATTATTAAAACCTATTTTACAAGAAAGGACAAAAGAAAACAAAATGCCATATATTAAAAAAAATAAAACTTAATAATAATAATATTCACATGCCATATCTTAAATAGAATGCCATATATTTTAAAAAAATAAAACTTAATAATAATAATATTCACATGCCATATATTAAACAAAATGCCATATAACCTATTTTACCAAGTTTAATAATAATATTCACATGATACTGAACAGTATCTTAAACTTGGGTCGTCACGAGGAGAGATGTGAGCATGCGTCTCCTCCGTCGTCACATGCCATATATTAAAAGAAGAAAACAGGGGACGACAAAGATGAGTGGAACCTAAAAAAAAACGACGAGCGCAGGAATTGGACACCTGGTTGCGGTAGATCGAGGGAGATCCGCGGAGGTTGGAGCAGACGACACAGATTGACGGGGCAGATGGCGTAGGAGGGGGGACGGCGTTGGACAACAAAGGCGGACGATGCTGGACGGTGAAGGCAGACGACATAGGACGGAAAGAGAAGCTTGACGGCGAAGGAGGACAAGGCAGGCGAGGGCGGATGGCGCTGAAGTCTGTTGAACGACCGCTGGAGCGGCGATGGGAGAACCGGAGAAGGCGATGCGATGCTTTTGAAGCCATGTTGTTCGTGTCGGCTTGTGGCGAAGGTGTATCGGTCGACATGTGAAGTTGGACGACAGAAAAATCCAAGCTTCCATTGACATACAGCGATGCTACGACATGGATCGAAATATTGCTCGACAAGAGGTAACTCACGACATACCCTAATATGTCGTTTCCCTCCCTTCGGCCACTGATATGTGTCGACGATATTTCGTCGACACACATCGACATTTTTTTCTATGCTTATAAGTAATCATAGCTAAAATTAAAGTTGCTTTAATAATATACCGATCTATCTTATATCATCCCTAAGAACTTATTGTGTTTATTTTTATAGGATAGGTACATCTTCTTGTATCAAGAAAAATATAGGGACAACAATGTCGATGAATACCCAACCTTTGACAAGAAACTTTGGAAGTAAGTTTCGATAGAAAGAAACATAAGTAGTTCATGAAGAAAGTATGGTCTGGATAGTCTTGATTCATATTACTTAGAAGAGTCTATTATTGGTTTTTTTGCAGCTTCTACTGCACAGTATCGATCTTCCACTTAGGCTGCTTCTTCATTTGATCCCAATTTCTTCAGTTCCTAGTTGTCACAGATGGCGATTATAATACAAGAGGATTTAAGTGTCGAAATAAGCTCACAAATAAGAAATGAAATAAGAGATGAAATACATGCCTTGAAGGGTCGACTTGTAAGGTAAAGTTTTATATAGTTTTAATTTTTTTTTTGATATGCATTAATTAGCATATTGAATTCAACATTAAAATATAATCATTATTCATCATAACATGTTGTAAGTTTGTTTTTTTATAATCAGAAGATACGAGAATAAGTAGGAAGTTGATTTGTCAAATGACGACGAGGAGTATACACATGGTCGTCGTTCCATCTATGCATCTTCCTCAAAAAGTAAAGAAAAGTAAGTTGGTTCTCAAAGAAAATGATATGTATTATATCGTTTTGACTTGTATTATATCAAGTGACTTATATTATATCATTTCGGTGTTGTATTATCATAAATTTTGTGAACAAATGAATGTGTAAAATCTTATGTTGTAATATTTATTGATACTTTTTTTTATAAAATTTATGGATGTGTAATGTATGTATAATTTAATATATTTGTGAATGTATTTGAATGTCATTTTAGCAGGTATATTAATCTATATCATTGATGATATTGTTTTATTTTTTTATTGCCCAGAGTTAGCAAAGACATTGCAAGGAAGCATCCTCGCTAAGTCCTCACTAATTAATGATCAATAGTGAGGACATGTCTTTGTCATGTCCTCGCTATTTCTGGAACGACAACAGATTGTTCCATATATAGCGAGTACTTAGTAACCATATTGTGAGGAGATATCGAAGACACAACGAAGAAATTACAAGGACTTCATTCCTCACAATCTGTAACGCCCTGATCCCGGGCACGCTACCAAAACACAGTATCAAGCATAATAACATTAATTACAGAAACATCAAATAACAGTAACTAAGGCTCACCTTCAGGATTACAATGTGCGGCTAGAAGCTCCAACCCTGCACCGGAACTCGGCTGCATGCGGTCTGCACTTGAAAACCAAATAACACGTGTGAGAGACATTTAAGTCACCCAGTACGCACCCCAAAACATACAAACCACAAAACCTCGGCAAAACCATAAATCTCATTTTTATCATTTTTTCAAAACTTGGTTTTCTCTTTTTGAAAATCATCCTTTACATTTCTTTCAAAAACCTTTTGGAATTCATTTTCCACTTTTCTTTACTGTTGTTACCTTGATCAGGGGTAACCAGGCACACAAGCAGTAGGCGAGGACATCCTTCCCCTACCTTTCTGCACTACTGTGATGAAATTCCCCATGCGGGATGTCACCGCCCTGGCCAACCGGCCTCAATTTTATTTTCATAAGTGCACGGGGATACGTCTCTGTCTGATGCCCCAGCCGGTGACCCAAACAACTAGGTCCAATGACCCAGGCTCAGCCTACACCGTCGGTGACCCGAACAACTAGGCTCAAAAGCCCAGACTTAGGCTACACTGCTACGAGCTCGGTGACCCGAACAACTAGGTACAACGACCCAGGCTCAACCTACACCGTCGGTGACCCGAACAACTAGGTATGAAAACCCAAGCTCATCCTACATCGCTATGAGCTCGGCAACCACAATATCAGTGTTCCATTTCAAAGCCATTTTCCATTTCATTCCATTCTTCTCATTGCAGGACTGTATTTCCTTGCAACACTTGACCCTCCTTTGGGGTCCCAACTCAAGCCATGGAAACCATGCTTAAAGTCATAAATTGGGTCTCATGCCCAAAACCACATAAAACCATCTTTTCATTATTTATAGGGTCTCAAACCCAAAACCACACCCAAATCCATTTATTTGGGGTTCCACATTCCTCCATGTCATTACATGGGGAAACATCATCAACACATGCTCAAAATTCCATTTATCCTTAATTCAAAACCACATTCATGCATACTAGACTCAGGACAAAAACGGCAGACCAAATCTCCAGTTCGGCATACCGAAATTCCCTGGTTCGGTATACCGAACATTTTCGGTGTGCCGAAACCCCCTATTTCGGTCGACCGGATGTTTTCGGTCTACCGATATCAGGTATCTGGCTTAATCTGTCAGGATTTCGGCATATCGAATAAATTCGGTATACTGAATTCCTCGCAGACAGGACACACCCCTGTACGTAGTGGTGGAATTCGCCCAAAGTGGGAATCCCGATCGGACCCGCCAAACATACACCATAAATTTCCATAAAATCATGGAGTGTAGACCCTCAAGTATATTTCAAAATCCCTCAAACCATTCATGATTCCATCAACCACACAGTTCAAACAAAAATCACAAGGGGAAGGGGCTCAAGAATGGCTACTGTAGCCTTCAACCCCAAAATCACATTTTCCCCCGCAAACATCAATCCTAACCTCATGATCTCTACATTCTCATGCCATACATCACATTCCCATTCATTTCATGATTTTTCTACAATTTAACATGCATTTCTCTTGATTTTTCATGCAATTAACCCATCCTTAAATTAAAACTAAACGGAGGAAGGGAAAGGAGTCGCGTACCTGGCTCAGCTGCCCGGCGACTCTCCCCGCACTCCGGCGAACCTCCTCAGTCGGCGGAACCCACGAGCGGCTCACCACTTCCTACCAGCTCGTGCCTCAGCTTCCTCTCTTCTCTTCCTTTCCTTTCTCTCCACGCTCCCCCTCTGCCCACTCTTGCCTCCCTCTCTTTATCTTCGCCACCACCCGCTTGGCGCCGACCATCCATCCCGTCGGAAGGGATGGGGAGGCACGGGCCTCCGTCGCTGGCGGCATAGGTGGAAGAAGAGGAAGAAGACGGGGAAAGAGGTGGAAGGGCATGGCTTGTGAGAGAGAGAAAAAGGGGAAAGGAGAAAAAGGAGAGAAAAAGGAAGAAAAGACAAGCACGCCAATCGAGACAATTGTGCATCCTCAAATCGGACTTCATATTGATCCCAAATCACAAACAGGTGCATAGAAGACCAACCACAAGCTCACACAAACAAGAAACAACAGATTATCCATTAATAAACCATTTAAGCAATATTACAATTAATTACATGGTTTACAAATAAAAATGGATAATCAGGCCCAGATGTCACACAATCACCTTGCTATAACTTGCCGAGGACATTGCGATGATATGTCCTCACAATATCCATATAGCAACTTATATTTTCCCAAGGATTTAGCAAGGATTTTGCTAGGACATATGTTCTCACAAAAATCCTGTTTTTCTAATAGTGAGGTCTATGTGACTAAGAGACCAAGGATGAGGTACAACAAGGATTTAGCTAAGTCTTGGCAATGTGCTATACTGAGGACTTAGCAAGGATTTTGCTAAGACATATGTTCTTACAAAATCTTATTTTTCTAATAGTGACATCTATGTGACTAAGAGACCAAGGATGAGGTATAACGAGGACGCTGATAGCGCATACCTTATGGTGTTTTCCTAGGAGAGGATAGCTTGTTCAGGTGGAATGAACAACTTTCCTAGTGTATGATTAGCTTTTAGAGGGTCCGTTAGGTGGAGGAACGTCATGATGGACTTGTCCCTCCACAAAATAGTTTGTCCGTAGCAGTGTAAATACCATGGTGGCACATCGGTGAACTGCTTGTGGCTAGTGTCAATTACTTGACACTAAATAGCACAACACACTATTGTTTGTTTGGTGGT
Source organism: Posidonia australis (assembly GCA_024699735.1). NCBI lineage: Eukaryota > Viridiplantae > Streptophyta > Magnoliopsida > Alismatales > Posidoniaceae > Posidonia > Posidonia australis. The sequence continues at coordinate 15,491 of JAMKQA010051928.1, forward strand.
GGTTGTGCCTGCATGGCACGATGGTTGGGCCTGTGTGACATAGTGTTTTGTTGTGCCCTAATTCAGGAAATCAGGTTCTGGTTTAGAGTAGACCGTGCTTTTCGGAGCAGTGGCTCTGTGTTTTGATTTTATGTGTTGTTGTGGTGGATGTTCTAGATGCTATAGAGCACTCAGACACCGATAGTTGTCTAACTGCACAGAGAGCGTGTGGAGTTAGACTGTGTGCTTTGGTATGATTTTGGTCTTAACTTGGCAGGAGTAGTTATTTCAAGTGTGCATAATGGTTTTGGAAAGAGTATGCATATGATTTTTGAAGGAAAAGAGAAAAGTAGTTTTAAAGGCTTGTTTTAAAGGTTTTGCTACTTACTATACAATAGTGAGTTGTCCTGTTGTGGTTTGTGGCATCTAGGTGAGATGTCAGAGTTTGTTTGCTCCTCAACATAGTTGGCCGGGTTGTGTGGTGTGTGTGTTTAAGTGAGGTGTGTGTTGGATGACTATTTTGAGTAATCACTTATGTGTACTTTGTTTTGGTATATTTGTAGGTGCAGGAATTTAAGCCATTCTGCTAGTGCTCATAGGAAGGAATTACACTACCACACATTAGGGGTTCATTATAAGTGAGTTGTTAGTTTTATTTCAATTAATTTAGTTGTTTATTTATGTTGCTTATGTTTATATTTAGTTTTAGTGTTAATAATAAAAATAAAAAAATAAAAAAATGTAGCTAGGTTTGAGAGGTAGCGATTGGGGGGATCGTTACAAATGAGCACAGGTTAGCTGTTGTGTCCTAAGATATATGATGAATTAGAGAAAACAAAATTGACATCAAAGAAGTGTGATGTTTACTTTGCTAGAGAGTTTAACTTTGAGATTGATTGTGAGCAACGATCTTTTGAGGTTGACTTGGAAAGTAAAACATGCAGATGTCACAAGTCGGATCTCATAGGGATTCCTTATCAACATGTAGGGAGCATTATTAATTTTGTGTTAATTTTTGACATTTATTTAGTTTAGGACAGACTATTTGTTAATAAATTTACTTGTCATGTGTAGTTTCTACAATTTCTTCTACATCAAACATAATGTTGAAGACTATGTTAGCCATACTACCACACTAGCACCAACAGAAACATTTATAAGTCCCTAGTTTATCCTATTCTTGACATGTTACAATGGCCTTCCATGGATTATGAGCATATTATCCCACTTAACATTAAGATTCAACATGGTTGGCCCAAGAAGAGCAGGGACAAATCCAAAGATGAAAAATAGGTTCCCAACAAGGTTAGGAAACTTAACATAGTGATGAGATGTAGGAAATGTAAGTAAGCTGGATATAACAGTAGGACATGTAGACATCCTGATGGCATGTTGGTGCAGTGGCTGCAGAAGGTAAATTTTGTTTAAAATTCTTACTTTTTGGCTTGCAATGATTTGCATAATTTAATAACTATTGTTTGAATATCTTAGGTATGTAAGAGAATTAACTCTGAAAGTGGTAGTGCAAGTTCAAGTGCAACCAAGTAGATAACTAACAAGGAATTTAATAGACCTCTTACTAGAAGTAACAACGGAAAATAGGTGTCAACTACTTAATCAACATCAATAAAGAGTGTATTTGTGAAAAGACAAAGGGTAGTTGGTTTGCTAAGACAAATTTCAAATTTCATAATTCCCAGAGATATTGAAGAAAGAGCAAAACTATCCTCAAGGAAAGCACAATTTACACAAGCTGTAGTCGAAGACATTTCAACTCAAGAATCTAACTATGACTTTTAGTTTCCGTATTGTTAGGTTTATTTTATGTTTGAGTAGAGACCTGTTGCTATTTTCATGTTGTTGGTGTTGCTATTTTCATACTGATGGTTTATTGTTGGTGTTGTTATTTTCATATTGTTAAATAGGTTATTTTCGTATTGATGTTATTATTGGTGTTGTTATTTTCATATTATTAAAGAGGTTATTTTCATATTGATGTTATTGTTATTTTCATATTGTTAAACAGGTTATTTTCATATTGATGTTATTGTTAGTGTTGTTACTTTCATATTGTTAAATAGGTTATTGTCATTATTGATGTTATTGTCGGGGTTGTCATTTTCATATTGTTAAACAAGTTATTATCATTACTGATGTTATTGTCGGGGTTGTCATTTTCATATTATTGGTGTTGTTATTTTCATGTTTTTGTAAGATTTTTTTTTAGTTCTGAAAGTAGATATCCAAGGTTTTGATGCTCTACCAGACATAAGACCAGATAGATTCTCCATATTTATCTTTGAATGAATAGATGTTGTATTAGTGATATGAGATCTTCATAGAGTATACTATATTTAGTGTGGCTTTCCAATGTGTTGTAGCCTATGGTTTATGTTCTATCTTCAATATGAAAGGAAAATTCTTCAAAAAAAAATGTTTTCATAGCCATTCATCCATGCAGGACCCAGTTTGATTCTATTTTGTAACATTTGATTGCTTGACCAGTTGACACTTTTTTGTTTATTATGGATAGTAGTTAGTGAAGTTGCACCTTCTACCTTAAAAATAAATCACTGATTCTGAAGGATAATATAACAAACAAAAGATTTCCCGTAGTTACTACAATGTAATTTAAAAAGAGGTCATAAGAATTGTCGATATTTGATATCTTATGCCTCTTTTTTTTACAATCGTCTTACAACAATATCTAATAAGAATTCCCCTAGTTGAAAGCATTAGTTCTACAACACCCAAAAATTCATTACACTTGTAACTAATTGGAATTAATGAATTTTAATTATAGACTTGTGTTACTAGCATGTGGTCTTTAATTGTGGGCTTTGTGCATAATGTTTGGGCCTTGTTTTCTGTTTTGGATCGCTAAATTAACTGATCTCGTGAGCTAGTACCCTGGGTCAACCTCATGGGCTGGTACCGAGGGTGGGCCTCGCAGCTTGGTTCAGTGGATCGTTACAGTTAATTCAGTTAAGCTAGTTAAGGTGTTAGCCCTATAGCCAAGTATTGGTTTGAGGAATTGGCGTAGCAGAGTTGTGCCCATGCTTGGTGGAGTCATTTTTGCGACGGTGGAGTGGTTGGTCTTGTATGTGGATTAGTTATGCTTGAGGAGTGATTGGCCAGAGTAGGCATTGGTGAGTATGCATATGAGAGGCTATATAAGGAGGACAAATCATCCCTCGTAAGTCATAGCCCTCTTCCTTCCCCTCGATGCCAATTGCCTCCTTCTCTTCTTCTTCCACATCCACTCCTTCTTCCTCTTCTTTCCCTTCTCTTCTTTCCTTCCTGTGAGAGAGAGAGTGTGGAGAGGGAGTGTGGCTGTGGGCTTCGAGTTCTTCTTTGGTTGAGCGTTTTCTATGTCCTCGAGGTGGTGTTAAGCTCTAGTCTTCTTCCTTGGTGGTGCGGCGAGTTTGAGGGGAGGTTGTGTGGTGGCTAGAGTGGTGGTGATCGCTAGAACTGGCGCTGGCGAGTGGTGGTGCCTCTATGATTGTCCAAGAGGTGCACACCTTGCCTTTTTCCTTTTATTTTGGCATGAAATCATTGTGAGTGTGATGCTTAGCATGATTTCAATGTTTGGAAGAGATTTCATGATTTTAGAGAATTTATGACAAATTTATGGTGATTTAATGCATGCCATGTGTACTGTTCATTTGTTTTGTGGCTTTTGCTTTGAATTTTGATATATTGAGCTACAGTAAATGGATCGTAGTGATTTTTGTGTCATATTGTAGAGTGTTTGAATGTCTTCATTCTAGTAATTTTGTGGAATTTTTGGTGATTTGTGTTAAGCTAGACTCAAGTTCCCATTTTAGGCGATTTTGGGTCAAGGGTTGCTTAGTTTTCTATCATTGGCAGAATCAGCATGCCGAATTTATTCGGTATGCTGATCAAGCTCTCAGAACCCCTTGAGTCCAAAAATCGGTAGATCGAATCCATTTGGTATATCAAATTGGCTCTCAAGAGTTTGGCCTAAAATCAAGATTCAATATACCAAACCCTTTTGATATGCCAATTGTGTTCCCTAGTGAGAGCACGGAGTCCAGGTTCAGTCGATCGTTCTGAATTCATTTTGTTGAATTAGATCTCTGAGCCCATATTTGTTGGAATTTTAGTTGATTTTCGTGGATTTAATTATGATTAAATGGTGTATTGGTTTGTGGATATTCTGGTGATATAAAATGGTTTGAAAGGGATTTTAAAGAAAACGGTGAAAATGTTTTGGAAAAGTGTTTTCTGAAGTTTTTTTAGTGTGGTGGACCAAAAGATTGAAGGGGCGTGTTGCTTGAACCAGGGAATGTGACGACATTCTCTTGTAGTCGAGTGCATACTATGTGCAAATGATGGCTAAGCAAATGTAAAGAAAAAGAAGCAAGATAATGCAATAGACATGCAAACGAAGGGCACCATAAGCAAGGAAGG